>JAOTRA010000032.1:5857292-5869500 GCA_026260255.1 Pseudolaguvia tuberculata
GCTCAGTTGTAAAAAAGAGACCAAATGTAAGTCGCTCTGGATAAGAGCGTCTGCTAAATGACTAACTGTAACTGTAAGACAGTGAAGACCTGGGCTCAAAACCTACCATTGCCAACCTCCCACAGTTGGGTCCTTGAGCAATACCTTTAACCCTTTCTGCTCCAAGGGTGCTACATAATAGCTGACCCTGCACCTCAACTTGCTAAGAATATACAAAAAAATTCACTCTGCTGTATAAAAAATGTATGTGACAAATAAAAGCATTTACATTTTACATTTAAGAATTAAGTTTAACTGTGTTAAACAATGATGCAGAGGAGTGTAAGAATAAGAAAGAGCATGTAGGGTAACCAGTGTTTATCAGGCAAATCTTTTTAAAAGCAATATGAGATTATAATTTTCTTCTAACATTTTGATGCATGATCACACTTACTTGGTTAACCTGCTGGAAGGTATCTATGCCTCGTGCGTGTGTGCGTGCATGTGTGCGTGCCCAAATTAAGTTCTCTTTGCTTTGCAGCTTAATGTGACATGAACTTGGTGTAGTTGCCAAGACTTTCTTTCACATGCTGCTTGTTTCCTCACACCCTCCGCTCAAAATGGCATTCTCAGATTACTGTAAGGTTATTGCTCTCCCTCAGAGATTCTCAGCTTTGCATTTCTTAATTTATGAGAATTCATTCATCTTTCACCCTGCTTCTTTCCAACCCTCAGCAATCAGTGCTCTGTAAGCCTGTATGTGTTCTTCACCCGGGTGAAGCTTATTAAAGCCACACTCTGTTTACTCAGGCAGGATGTTCTGCCATGAATTTTGACCATGGTCAGGATGCACTTGTGTAGATCTTTACCAAGTTTGCAAAAGTCTATACAAATCTGATCAGCCTGATGTAACCTGTCCCTGACTTTCAAGTGTTTTCAAATAGGTGATGTTTTTTCAATCCCGTTAGTATTGGACTGCTGTTTAATTACGTTTAATTATCGCCTCTCTTAGCCAGTCCACACAGACCACATCTCTTTAATGAGAACATTATCATTCATTAACTCTATGCCAGCAGCAAAATACGATGCACACCCAGCCACCCAGATTCTTTTATTAACCATTGGCTTACAGTTGTTTCTTTTCCAATATTCTTTTTTTATTAATTAAAAATAGGAAAATTGCACACAGCATTGTTCAGGAAATAGGACCCTTTTTTTTTGATCAAATATTATTTTGACAAAAGACAGCAGCTGCAAATGTATTAATTTACAGTGTCTCCGAACTTTGACCTGGACATACTGAAGGGTGTTTGGTATTTGGTCCAATGGTTTTAATACAGCGCCGGGCTTGTTTAAACACACAGGCTCAGGGGAGGTGCCCAGCTGGGAGAAACTGCATGCAGAGGCATTTGGTGTAGTGTCCAGTAAGAGCTGTGTTCCTCTGGGGAATCAGGGTGTAAATGAAATTTGCTAAATTCAATCCACGGCATGTACAATATCTTTTCTCACCCAGTCCAACCTGTTCTAATTTGTCATGATCACACTTGCAGCATAATAATGTGCTATTGCCAACACCAAGAAAGTGATTCATGCTTGACCTAACTGTGTTGTTAGTTTGACCCCATCCTCGTTTTCTTAAGCAGCTATACGTATTACAAAGGCTCATTTTGACCCAGTCTAAGATAAGTAGGAGAGAAAATAGATGCTAATAATAATAATAACAATAATCAAAGCAGGATGTTCACCATTAAAAGGTTAAATAATGTTGTGTTCAACTTTGAATTTACATAGTATAAATAAATGGATGATATACATACAAATTTGTGTTATTATTATGAGAGAACAAGAGTGCAGATTAATTAGTGTCTGTCTGTCTGTTTGTCCATCTTGGTTTTTCTCTTTTTTTCCCCCGCCTTTCTCTGTCCGTCTCTCTTGCGCTCACTCACTTTCTCTGTAATTAATGTCAGCGTCAGTGTTTTCAATAATTTACTTGCATCCATATTTAGGATCCAGTCGACACTTTCCTCATATGAATTGGCAGTACTTTAATACATAAACGATGAATGTGATCGTGTTATCGAAATAAAGCACAAGCCTACAGAGGAGGCATTTGTGTAAAAAATTGCTCACCTAAATCTAAAAGGTGTGCAGAGTAAAAATAAAGGCTAGTGTGAAGTCAGTAGATTTGTACATTTTGTGATGTCCGTGTTTAGCGTGCAGATTTCACTCTCCTTTTAGCCATCGTCACTGCACAGTCTGATACTTCTCTCAATATTCCGCTCTATGAATGTGTTTTTCTTTAGTCGCTTAAAACCCAGACAAACCCTTTACCGTGTACACCTAACAATAATAATAATAAAAGCAGAATGTAACTTTCCGTTTTTATTACTGTTTTTGTCAAATGAATTTTATTCATGGACAGATTTAGAAAATGTTACATATTTTGTCATGTATCAATATTCTAACATCTAGTATGGTTACATATTTAAACTATGTTTTAAACGAATTTATGTTTCTATTTATATTTAATTAGACCCCTTGTTAGAAGCGAAACGGCTGCTTCTTCCGTTTGCTTATGTTGAATGCTATTTATCTATTGCTTTCTGCCTTGCAGAGCGATAGAGGTGGCCTTCTAACACTGCAAAAGAAATGGACGTCCTTCCTGAAGGCACGGTTAATCTGTTCCCTCCCCGATTATGAGTTCCACTTCAATGTTTTACGCAGCATGTATGTGCTGGAAGGCCAGAAGCCTGAAGACACTATGTTATACGGAATTTTTGGCCTTGAATGGTAAGCACAAGCGCTCTTTAGATGTCAGTTTTCTTTCCCCTCGATTTTCTTTCCTCTTGCTTAAATCAAGCAGGCAGCTGGAGTTTAGGTGTGAAGTTCAGACCTGACATTTTTAGCAGCTATAAAAGAAAGACTTTCATCCCAGGTTTGGTCAGGAAGACACTGACAGTCATTGCTGAGGACCATTCCTGTCAACAGGGAACTTTTATAAGTGCATATGTGCATCTCATGCTTCATGTGTCTGCACCCAAGCTCTCAAAAGCTCCCTCTAGCTGCATAATCCCAGAAAGAATGACTGACAGGTTCTCGGGCTGTCCCAGGTCTGTTTTATCTATATTTCATATGCAGGTCTGGCATTCTGATGAGATCTGAGGATATACCATTGAAAATTTTTTAAAGCTTCACACCTTTATGTCCTACTTTAGAAATGACCTACTAGCAAAAGTGTATGTTTCTCGTATTCGGTCGTATTCTGGTTAATCTTTTGTAAAATAAAAAAAAGAGCTGACAGGCTGTTATGTGATTTTGCAACATGATGACTTGGTGATTTACAGTGCAAATGATATGATGTACCCGTGTGTATATATAACAACATGCCACAGCACTGTGATTTTAGTAGATAAAGTGGTGGTTAAGTTGTTGTCACTACTGGGCCCCTGAGAAGGGTAGACCCTTAACCTTAATCTCGGAGTTACATTTACAGCATTAGGCATATCCAGAGAGACTTTCAATTTATCTCTTTACAACAACTTTAGTACAATTGAGCAATTGAGGGTTCAGGGCCTTGCTCAAGTTATCAGTCCAACACTTTAACCACTAAGCTACCCCTTCCCTATCTCCTTTTATCAATTATGAAGGGATGACAACACTTTAAATGGTTTCTTTCTTTCTTTTTTTTAAAAATCTTATTTATACCTCTTTTCCTCTTTGTTTTCTCAGTCTCTGATAATATATGCTCACTCTGTCCATATCCCATTGTTAGGAGAATGTATCACATCACTTGATGAATTTTGTCTCTGCCTCACTCTTAGCTCCCGGTCCTTTACCTTTCTTTATATCTCTCTGACAGATTTTCTTTATACAATCTGTAATCTATTTTCATGTTGCCATGGTTACATTGTGGGCTCCTGGAGCCTCTATGCCAACATGCCAAGACCTTGAGAAACAAGAGATCAGCTAAGGCTCTGTGGAAAGGAAGAGAAAGTGTGAAAAAAAAAACAACACTGATTGATTTTAAACTTTTGTACCTAATTCCTTACATTAAAATGATGATGGAACAATAGCCATAATCTGCTGACTTACATTAATATAACATAAATATTTGTTTTGAGTTGATTTGATGCCGAAATCTCAAACACCGTTTTAATTTTTCAGGAAAAACGTCAAAACTTCAGCCATCTGCCGCTATTCAATCAAAGATGTGCAACAAGTCTTTGAAGGACCCTACATGGAAAACCAGGAGGACTCTGGCACCAAACTGACCGAGTACACAGGGAAGGTGCCTGATCCCAGACCTGGCTCAGTAAGATCTGCAGCTCTATAATCTTCTCTTACTCTTGCCCTACTTACTGCTTATTTTGATCCATCCAGCTCCACCTGCTTGCTTTGTGCTCCTACATGACTGATGTAGCATGGACAGAGCATTGCAATTAAACTGAAGATAGCAAAGCGAGCGTGAAGCCATGATTAGCTGCTTAGGGCAAAATGGCTTATTGCCATAGAGATTAGGATCAAAATAAAAGACGTCAAGATGCCAAGCTGTTAATAATGAATGCCTGTGTAGATAAATAACATCCCATAATGGGATTTTATAGCTGTTTAGCTTGTCTAAAACCTGTGAGAATAGTTTTTCTGTGTTTTGTAAGCCTCTAAACCTTTATTACAACTTAGACATATACATTGACATGAGTTGGCCCTAATAAAGGTTTTAAGGCTACCATTGTTGTACCAATGTTGGTGCTTGCAGACCAGGTTTATAAAATTGCAATGGGTGTTTCATGATCTTATGATTCTTGTATTTTTGACTTCTGACTGATTTTGACTTAGTATGCCTATCTGTCTTTGGTTCTCAGTGCATCACAGATCAACTAAGGGAAAAAGGCATCAAGCTGTCCACCGATTTGCCGGATGACGTGTTACATTTTGTTCGCCGGCATCCATTGATGTCTCGACAGATTCTTCCTCTCGGGAAACGCCCTCTGCTGTTTCGGAGGACTGTGGACTACACAAAAGTTGTGGTGCACAAAGTGACCGCTTTAGATGGTCAGCTGTACCACATGCTCTTCATTGGAACAGGTGTGTTTCAGGGAACTTGCAAAAAATTTGAGCAACACTCTTTATTATGATGTGTTAAATGTGTAGCCTGTCTTTTTTTTTTTTTTTTTTTTTTTCTTTACTCCATTTTTATAATGGAAATTTCAGTAACACTAGAGTTTTGTTCTGTCTCTGTTAGCGTTAACCTGGGAACTCGCTGTGCAGTTTTGTCTTTAACTGTTAGTCTAACATAGACAGTTGATTAATGGCTGTTACAATCAGTCTTCTTCTTCTGGCAGCTTCAGACACTATCCTACAAAGACCGTCAAACCAAGAACCAATTGGAACATCAAATAGCTACATTTTAGCGATTGAACTTGTTAAAAGACCTGTCATGGGCTAATGATGTGAAACTTTTTATCAGACGTTATGACAACACACATCCTACAGTGTGACATAGAGATCATGTTCGCACAGTATAAACCCAGCTTGATTAGGGCTTAATTGTTTTTTTCACAAGACTATCAGACTGGTTGTTTTGGTTTGCTTGTAAGTGTCATCGCATTTGTTTCTACCTGCCTGAATGAATCACATAGTAAGACGAACGAGTTTTTAATTTAAACCAACAAAACTGTCTGTAAAAATACACACCAAAAAAGCTTTTCCTATTTATTGCTTCATATTAAGCAGGTAAAATTGCTCACATTGTATTACTGAAGCGTAGGAGGTGACCCAAGTTTTTCTGGAGCTGGTATACGTGTGGTTTTGTGTTCCCTGGGTTCATTGATATGTTTTGGATGTTTGCATTCTACAGATGAAGGGTGGCTCCAGAGAGCAGTAGAAGTTAAAGGTCAGCTTCATATTATTGAAGAGCTGCAGCTGTTTGAGGAGCCGCAGCCTGTGAACAATATAGTCATCTCCGAGAAGCAGGTTTGTCCAACAGTATAAAGCTCAACGACATAGATTTGTAGATTTAAAAAATATAATACTCCCATCTTTATGAGAGTTGTTTTATCTCTAGATGAGCGTGTATGTGAGCTCACCTACTGGGGTCGTGCAGCTACCCTTATCCACATGTCACAAATATGCATCCTGCTTCGATTGCATGTTGGCACGGGATCCATTCTGTGCTTGGGATGGGGCTGCCTGTGTGAGGATTACTTTACATGCAGACAGGTACGTGCCAGCTTTTAAATGCCTTCAGGATGATTTGCCTTTTAGTTTTATTCTCTGCATATGTCTCTTCAATATAATGTGTAGGCACTGTACATACCCATGTCTTATAAACAAGTTGAGAATCTGAAATGTAGTAAAGTTCTCTGTGAATTCAACCTGAACTAATTATGTATCTCTTTTTTGTTTAATTATGTGCAGATCCAATCTAACTCAAGATATCCTTAATGGGAATGACGGCTGTGCAAAATCGGCAGCAGATGGTATGCATGTAGATTTTTTCCAAAACAGATCATTTCACCAAAGGAGCTCATTGCTTTTAAGTACATGATTAAAAATGAATCCCTGACCTGTTAATCTAACACAATGTGAACAGTATCTGATAGAATCATGCATTTGTAAATTCATATAGAAATGGATGCTCTTAGAGATACTCTCGAAATCTATAGCATATCTATGGGTTTTACTGTACATTTGCAGCATTTAGTAGACATCCTTATTCAGACTTACATTTAACTCTCTCATACAACTAGGATTTTGGGGGTTAACGGCCTTGATCAGTAGTGCAATAGTGTCAGCTTTTTGTTGCTGGGAATCGACCTCCAATCTTCCAATTGGCTGTTTAATGCCTTAACCACTGCACTACCATTTCCTTATGTTAATTAAAGCTGTAAGCTAATGTTGAGCTACTATGGTTGTGGTTGCTGGCACCTCAACCCAGTACACCACTGCGCTGGCCCTATTTATTTCACTTTCAGAAAAGACCTCCAAATCTAACATTTTTGGAGGTTTTATTTGGCGACCTTTGGCTTTATTAAACGTATAAGACAATGGGTGAAGTGAGGCGGAGGGGGGTCAGGAAAGGTCCAGAAGCCGTAATTGAACTCCGAGTGCCCACTAGTCTCGATACTGAACAATATTGAAGAAATCTGACATTACAACACCAGATAACTTGAATAGCTGTGAACAATGTGACTATTTAAATGACACTGTTGAACCGATACTGTGTATTTGAAAGCTCTATTTGAAAGAGATGCCGCACTACATATCCACATAACATGAATCTGTTCAATGATGTGACTTTAATCACTCTGTAACTCTGGAGGCGTCTGCTTAATGATGTAAATGTAAATGAATCAGTAAAGCATGTTTGATTGATGTATGTGGACCACTAGGGTTCATTGGTTGATGGAAATAATAATGTTTGTGCATCTTTAAAACACACAAATAGTGAAGTTTGCTCTTACACATCAAGCAAATAGAAGTAGACTTCTGGTCATGTTCACTGATCAGAAATTTGCGCAAAGAAAACCCTGAACTAAATTAATGAATTAGTCTGTAATACATTTCTTGACCCAAAAAAATATTTAAGGCGAAATAAATTTTTAAGGTACAACATATAGAGTAGGTGCGGTGGTGTAGTGGTTAGCACGGTCGACTCACAACAAGAAGGTCCCGGATTCGATTTCCGGGTCGGGGATCTTTCTGTGCGGAGTTTGCGTGGGATACTCCGGTTTCCTGCCACAGTCCAAAAGCATGCAGATTAGGTTGATCGGTGATTGTACATTGTCCATATGAGTGAATGTGTGAGTGGTTGTTTGTCTATGTATTGCCCTGCGATGGACTAGCAAACCATGCAGGTTGTAACCCCGTCTCTCGCCCTATGTCAGCTGGGGTAGGCACCAGCAGACCCCCGTGACCCTGAATTAGGGAATAAGCGGGTAAGAAGATGAATGAATGAATGAATGAACATATACAGTATCTATGTATATCTAGCATGTATTCAAAATATTTTTGGTGATAAATGTTCAGAACCTGTAATCAGTTTTTAACTGCTTTGAAATCATCTGTTAACAATTACTAACACCTTAACATTAAACTGTAACAGCTCACCGGTCTTAATTTCACTTTCAGACCAGGTGCAACATCGCCTTCGCACCGTGTTGTCCGGGGACGATGTGCTCCTGCAGTGTGAGCTTGGCTCTAATCTTGCAACACCACAGTGGATGAGGAACATGCAGCAGCTTAAGGGCTATGGAATGAACTCAGGCTATCGCATTGGGACTGATGGCTTGCTGGTAATTGAAGCGAAACCGGAGCAGAGCGGCAACTACAGCTGCTTTGCCCTGGAGAACGGAGTCCGCATCCACATTGTGATCTACACTCTAATTGTGCACCTATCACCACCACCTTACCCAACCCTCCATCCCAACTCCAATGGCAGCAACTCAGCAGGGCCCCATCCCCTTCCACCGCAATTCCAGTCTTTAAAGAACATGGAGGCCATGTACATCTCACTGATCACCGTTCTTGGTGGATTGTGTCTGGTCCTGACTGTAGTGCTGCTGTATGTGGGTTTCTGTGTGCAGAGCAAACGGGGGAAATACTCTATCCAGGCAGCAGCCCAAGCCGAAAGGAAGAAGAAAAGGAATGAACGCATGGAGCTTAAGACAGTTTCTAGCCACTGCAACGGGAAAGCCAACCCACACGTTGGACTGCTGCAGATCGTTCCCGGAGAGGCTCAGGTTTCCTCCAGTAAAGAGCTTCCTCCTGCACCTCCACTTCCTCCACCTTCATCAACCGCAGAGCTGGAGTATACCAATGGCTTCTCAGCCACATTACCTAGCGTCTTGCGCAAAATGAACGGCAACAGTTACGTGCTACTTCAACAAACTGAGGGAGACCCCACGTCTCCACTGTACTACTCTTTCACCAAGGAGCTCAACCAGATTCTGGAAAAGAGGAAGCACACACAGCTATGTAGCAAACCGGACGAGAGTTCAGTATAATACTTTTGAAGTGAAAGGTCAAAAAGTCCATGATTGAAGCCTCAGTCCTATGTCATGTTACACATGTACAAACTGAAAGAGCTGATGGCTTATTTGTTTCATTTATTTTTTTTTTGTCTATTGACATTTTAATGATTGTCTCTTATTTTTAAAGAGAATGGATTCTCTAAACGTGAAAAACAAGAACAGAACAAAAGTAGACACACAAACACACACAATGAATATAATCTACCTCGGAAGACTGTTGCTATAATAACACTAGTGTGTTCCACTCTGAGTGTGACATGGGAGGTGGCGAAAAAGCCGGTACAGTGAAAAGCACAATGCTTTACATAAAATACAGTGGACATAAACATGCAGGGTTATGGAATGAATCGCTGCATCGGTTCGAGAAACTGCTGGCAGGAGTCTAATAATTTCAGAAAAACAAACTTGGACATAATATATGAGCAGTGTGCTGAACCACACTAAATGTTTATCTGACGACTCAACAAACTGCATTTAATGCACCAATGAACACAGAAAGACATTAACATCACAGCTTCGGCTGATCGAGCTTGATTTCTAAGCAAAAGCGTAAGTGTGATAGTATTAACTAACGGGATGCACTTTAGGAACAAAGGGCATTGCTTGTAAATGTTAAGTGTTCTGCAGTATCTCTCCTCAAGCTGTGAGGAGCAGAATGCAAACCCTGCGTTTGTAATATATACAGAGGATTTTTAAAAAATCCACACGGTTCAAATGCTTGACTAACCCCTAAATGAACGTTTTTACAGAAAACACTAATACAATATTCTACAGTTTGTAACCCAGACAATATGAATAGCTCACAGTAAAGAGTGATTCTTCTCTGGCTCGTGTGGTTTTCATCTGATGGTCACTGGACAGGAAAGCAGAGGTAAGCTAATGCCTTGCCGTATTCACGTTCACATTCAGGCTTTCCTACAGAAAAGCTTTTAGTTTCTACATGTAAATGTTTACTATTTAAACATAGATACTTTTACTATAATAACAGTTTTTAAAAAAAAATAAATAAAAAATAAAATTTGGATTTGTCAGATGAATTTAAAAAAACAAAACAAAAAACAGTTCCAAGAAATGTTTGTGATTGATTTACAAAAAAATGAGACTTCAAAAAAAGATTTGACTGTTTGGCAAAAAAGAGAAAGAGGGGGAGTGCTAGAGAAATAAAGATGGGCAAAGAAAAAGAAAGAAAGTGAGAAAGAAAGGTTAAGGGAGAGTGAGAGAGAGAAAGAAAGTAACTGAGAAAGAGAAGGAGAGACAGAGCAAGAGAAAGTGCGAGAGCAAACGAAAAAGAGAAACCGAGAATGATACAGATTGCATTAAATATCATTTTCTCTCTCTCTCTCTCTCTCTCTCTCTCTCTCTCTCTCTCTCTCTCCCCTCATGTGTGTTTGATAAGAGCAATAGAAAGGCTGAACAGAATTTCATCCTTTCATTCAAAGTGCCTGTATAAATCTGTCTGCTCTACACCTTAAAGGGCATTAAGTCAATGTACTTCTCTTTTTTCAAATCTCTTCTGTTTTGTTTCTTTATCACCCTCTCACTCAATCCTACACTGTGTTCTAAACCTTTTACTTCTACTTATCTCACAAATTGCTCCCATTTTTTTCCCAACGTTATGCTGGTGGGAACAGATGTGTGTATGTACTATGCTCTATCTGAGGCTCATGTGCTTACAAGCTAGTAGTTCAGGCAGCACATCTGATGTTTTCACATCCCCCAGATCAAGCATAGTAGTGAAAAAGATGTGTGAGATTGCATCAACATGCCAGAACATGACAGTATCTCAAATCTGGTCTTAATTCAAAGCAAAAGGCAGCAAAATCTAAACTACATTTAGGAAAAGAAAAACTACAACAGATGGTACTTTAGCCAAAGTTTGTTTATGATTACTTTAGTTTTAGGTGTTTTTCAGTGAACAAGTAAAATGAAATAATCAAGCCGTGTACATTAGCATAACATTTTTTTTTTCTTCTACTTTTTTTTAATCACAAGTGTAATATTTTTCTTTATTTTCTGCTTTACAGATTTGAAGCTCGGTTTGCTGAACTTTTATGCTTTTCTACAATGGAGGGACCGGAAATAAAGCACTTTAAAAACTTTCAGCATTAGGTGATTGATTTATTAAAGTAAAAGTATAAAAGCCCAGTTACTTTCATTGGGTTTGTAGCCCTGCAGCTCTCGGGCACTACAACTGCCTAAGAATTTTTTTTATCAGATTGGGGGTCAGCGTTTCTATCAACCTCATATATAACACTTGTATATATTTTATACTTTATTATTTATTTTAATAAACATATAACGTATACAAGTAATGACTTACTTCAACTCTTTTGTTTGTTTTTTCAATTTTCTAAAAAAAAAAAAATCACAGCCCAGGTTTAAGTATGGTTTAAATGTTTCTGTACATTTTCTATCTACAGCTTACATGTAAACAATACGTGCTTCTCTAATACGACTCTAATGAAAAACTGCTTGAACTCCTTGTTTGAGGTTAAAGATTTGTGATGATTGCCTCTGAATCAGCATGTTGGTACGGTTTAGACTTGTGCCTGGACAGGACCCAGAGAAATGTTGGTGGGTGTTTATGGTCCTGACATGCTTTCTTGCTCTTGCAATGGGAAACAGTCATTCACCCGGAGCTATGTGTGTCCAGACAGGTCTGCACTCGACTCTACAGGCTAAATATGGAAGTGACTCTTAACTCCAGGGGGAATATACTGCATGAGTTCTGCACTGGGTTTTAAATAATGATATTACAATTAACATGAGCTGAGGGACGGGTCGTGAATGAATGAAGAAATGTTTTATTACATTAACCTCTTATTAAATCCCATTCACTAATCTGACATGTCTAAAAGACTTGTTTTCTTGTATCATGGAACTTTTTTGCAGCCTGCAATTTGTCTTAATCCGAAGAATTAAGTAGAAATCAGAAAGTTGCAAATGAAGATGCAATCGTAGTATGTTTAAAGAAATGGTGGAACAGCTTGTTCTGCCTGTTTAGTGTTCTATAGTCATGTTGCCTCGGATCTGTTAACTCCCAAATTGCTTCAGGGAGAAGCGGCCACGATACATCTTCCTTAAAAACATCATCCACTCTTCTGTGTTAAAGGCTTGTTTTCAGCGTGTGTGTGTGTGTGTGTGTGTGTGTGTGTGTGTGTGTGTGTGTGTGTGTGTGTGTGTGTGTGTGTGTGTGT
>JAOTRA010000032.1:5886314-5904700 GCA_026260255.1 Pseudolaguvia tuberculata
AAAGCTTTGATCAAGATCTAAAATACACATCAAGCGTCCTAGCTCAGCAGACCTGTCTGTGTCCAAATTGGATTAAGTCTATGGTGATTTTATCCCAAAGATCTGGATCTCTGCTGTGTTCCCTATTCAGTCTTGTCATTTCCACACATTCTCCCCAAACTTACACAGGCAAGAGGAATGGTTCAAGGGGATTCACGCCTCACAGCTAATCCTTTCCGGCATCACTGTGGATATTAGGACTTAGCATAAGAAGATTTCTGTATACAGCTCAGAACATTGCATGTGATTTAGAAACATTTGCAAGCATTCTCCTCCACTCACTGTTGTAACACCAGAGATAAATTTACTGTCAATTGACCCACATCATCGCTATGTTGTTTTTTTTTTTTTTCCTCTAACACTGTATTTGGGTTGCAACTTCTCAATCCAGTGTGGCAACAGAAACTTGTTTGGGGTGTGGTCATGTTTGTTTTAGTGCTTTAAAATGGCAATATAGTTTGGCAAAAATCGCACAATGCACCGTTAATATAGAACGATAATATATAGACAGTTATTGCTTTTACTGGTGTAATTAAAAATGTCAGTATCCCAGCTGTCTTAAATTCTTTTCTACTTTTTAGTACCTCCATTCAGTAATTATTTGACCTCTTGCTGATTTTGTATGACCACTGAAAAGTCAATGATCAGTCTATAATTTTAATGGTAGGTTTATTTTAACAGCAGTATGTCAGAGTAAAACACATTTATGTACTAAGTTTTGTAATCACAGAGGTCAGATGTTTCTTGTAGTTTTGCATCTCAGGAGGGATTTTGTCCACTTTTCTTTGCAGATCCTCTCAAAGTATTTAAAGCAACTCAAAACTCTCTCCACAGATTTTCTTTGGGACTATCTGGTCACTATGATCTTGTTGTGAATAAACGAAAGAAGGTTCTCACCCATGTTTGAATAGGCCTCTTTCCTTTTATGTAATGACGTTTGCCTGTCCCTTTAGCAGCACAGCACCCTTTAAACATAATGTTTTATCTCCCTGTTTGATGATTGGGATGTGGTTTTGAGATTATAGGACGCAGTCATCCTCCTCCAAACACGGCTAGTTGCGTTCTCGTTCTCCAAAGATATCACCCAGTTCTCCACTAAATCATTTCGGATGTTCTCATGGGCTTGTAGGCCATCCCGGCATTGGGTAGGTCTACAGTCTTGTTTCTGACATCCTTGGGCAGTTCTTTAGTCTTGGCCCTGGTGGAATGTTTGCAATCTGATTGATTGCTTCTGCTAACAGGTGTCAGACAGGTGATGTGGAATCAGTTATTTCACTCATTAAATTGCAAGTCAGTTTATAACCTTTTTGGAAATGTGTTAGTTGGATGTTTTTGTTGTTGTCCTGACACTTATTCTGTAACTTTTTAATCACTATTAAAATGATTACTTTGTTGATGATAATGACTGATGTGACTGAATATTTTATTGTCATTTGGCAAACATACACTATATTGCCAAAGGTTTTTGGTTACCTAAGCATCACAAACACATGCAATCTTCCAGATTGATTCCCAGTTTTGAAGGTTCATTCTTCTAGAAAGACTTTCCACTGGGAAATCTATTCATTCAGCTCCAACAGTATTAGTGAGATCCATTCAATTTTATCACACTTTTGGACTTTTGTGTGGTGTTTTATTCACTCTAATTATAACCCAGCATGTGATAATGGACTTCAGGTGTTTTGTGCTCAGGGTCATTGCCATGCTAGAACAGTGTTGGAGTCTCTTAGGTCCAGTGAAGGAATAATGTACAACATTCTACACAACTGTGTGTTTCCATATTTGTAACAACAGTGTAGAGAGGAACCATATATGAATCTGATTGTCAGGTGACCGTATATATATACCAAGTTGCTTTACCCTACTGAAAAGTTTCACTTAAAAAGTAGTTTGAAAAGTAGTATAATTGTGCATGAAACTTTCAGGAAGAGAAGCTATTGCTTTATTGATGCATTCACCAGCCAAAATCGATCTCTGATTTGATTAGTCCGGTCTCATGTTAAGGAGGATCCACTAGGGTGACAGAGCAAAGCGTGCTGGAAAAAGTATCAGTAACAGAAGCAAGTGAGGTTAAAAAGCAGTGAGAGGAGTCAGTCACAAATCCTGTTATTCTATTATTATTAGGTTAGGGGGTGGTGAGAATAGACAAAGGGTCAGGCTAAGGCTAAAACTGCACTGCAGTATTAATAAGTAATTGTAAAGGAAAAGTGACAATGACAACAGAAAATTCCTTCATTACATAAACTGATTTCTATGGGTAAGCACGGTCGCCTCATAACAAGAAGGTCCCGGAAGATTGCATGTTCTCCCCGTGCCTGCGTGGGTTTTGCCCGGGTACTCCGGTTTTCTCCCACTGTCCAAAAACATGTACATTAGGCAGATTGGTGAGTCTAAATTGACCATAAAATCCCAGCCATTAGGGTGGCACAAACCAGTGAAGCCTTAGTGGCGGTCCCAAGCCCGGATAAATGAGGGGGTTGTGTTAGGCATCCAGCATAACACTAAGTCAAATTTGCTGTGGTGACCCCTAACGGGAATGGCCAAAGGACAAAATAAAACCTTAAACTGATTTCTTTTTATACTGTGTGATTCTAGGTATTAATTTTACCTAGAGCCAAATTCCGTGTCCGGGGATTGGGTCGCCAAGGATCCCGGGATCTTGTTTACGAGTGAGGAAAGAATGGCGAGAGATTGACAGGAGGATTGGTACATCTTCTGCAGTAATGCAGTCAATGTACCGTACCGATCAGTCGTGGTGAAGAAAGAGCTGAGCTGCAAAGCAAAGCTCTCGATTTGCCAGTGAATCTACGCTTCTACTCTCACCTATGGCCATGAGCTTTGGGTCATGACCAAAAGGATAAGATCCCGGATACAGGCGGCTGAAATGAGTTTCCTCTGCAGGGTGGCTGGGCGCTCCTTTAGAGATGGTGTGAGGAGCTCAGAGTAGAGCTACTGCTCCGCCGCATTGAGAGAAACCAGCTGAGGTGTTTTGGGAATCTGTCACGGATGCCTCCTGGACGCCTCTCAGGAGAGGTGTTTCGGGCATGTCCCGGATAAGCGGTCAGAAGATGAGATGAGATGGGAATTTTACCTATGGGCGGCATGGTGGCGTAGTGGTTAGCACAGTCACCTCACAAAAAGAAGGTTCCTGGGTTGAGGAATTTTATGATATTTCTAAATTGTCCATGGAGTAGATGTGTCTATTCTCCCCCTATGTGAGCTGGGATAGGCGCCAGCAGACCCTCGTGACCCCGAATTAGGGAATAAGCGGGTAAGGAGATAAATGAACGAATTAATAAATTTTACCTACATAAGCAGAAGTAGGGCCATGGGTGTCAAGGTACAGATCTTTGTCGTTCATTGACGAGTCTATTCTTTTTACTTCTCTCACTTCTATTGCCAGTTGCTAAATTGATTTGCTTCTTATTTGCATAAAAACTTTTATGTAAAGGGAAACTTTTTCTCACCGGAAAGATTAAATGCCAATTCACCAGAAATTCATTAGCAGCTTTCTTTGATTTTCTGCTTTTCATATGTTAATGTTTGGAACTAAAGTCAAACAGACATCTGTTTCTAAGGATTGTTCCAGCTGTTTGTATCAAATTCTTGCCTTGTCATTACATTTGCTGTAGAACAGATGACTGCATATCACAATACAAGGAAGCACAGATTTGCTGATAGTAAAGTGAATGAATAGTTCCAGATCAGTTTGCCTGTTCACCTTAAAACACCTTTTTTGTGGGCAGGTGGTTGTAAATTACTTGTAGAATTGGACATGACAATACAACCAGTATTTCTACAAAAATGTTTACAGAGAAATAACTCATGGAAGCCTGTTTCATTCTGCTTGTTGATCATTTTATTTTGCAGATTCTCTGTGTTCCATAAATAACATTGAATGCAAAATTGCTTAAGGCTTTATTTAAAAGCAGACAAATCAGTAAACATTCTGTTGAAATGTTCTGTATTTTAAAAATATCTTTTTCTGTCTCTGCAGAGTGTGTGCATTTGGTGCACAGTTGCCATGGCTTTAGTTCAGGCACTACCTTTACCCTCTGATCACCAACAGTCGACTGTCGATATTCAGCAGTGCCACCCTGTATTGCACTCCCCTCCAACGGGCGGTATGGGCTCTGTTAGCAGTCTCATCTCTGGACGCACTTACCAGGAACGCCACTGTCGTGCTGTTAGTGACTTCAGTGCCAGGCTCCGCAAGCCCCTGCCTGCAACCAGCTGTTTCCGGCATCAGGAGGGGACCCTGGGCAGGGCCAGCTCTCAGGAAGAGCTTCTCTACAACCCGCCTTCTCTGCCTATCAAGAATAAACCCGCTACCTTAATAACTGCCAGCAATGGCAACTATGGGTACATGAGTGATGAGGTCATGGGTGACTGGAATGATAACCATGTCAAATTGGGTAGCCCATGCAGTGACACTGAAGAAATGCAGGACAACCGAGGAACTGTGAACAAGAGCAACATCGGAGGCCCTCCTCCCAAACTCATCCCTGTCTCAGGCAAGCTGGAGAAGGTGAGTTATAGTTTTGTTGTTGTATTTTTTATATTATAAATAACCTTATTTTAATATGCTTTTGCATGTATTGTTGATCTATACTTTTAATCTAAGGATTTGTAAAGTTAGGAAAATCCTTTAGGTGTCCAGACAAGAGAGTAACCATAAAACCTATTCTATGGCTGTAATTAAGCTGTAAAGTGTTAGTAGTAGCTACATTTAATCACACAATGTTCAATAGAAAAATTAGAATATATGTATGTAATTATAATAATTAATAGGATAGCTAGATGAAATGAATTAGGCTAATTCTAATATAGTGGACATTAAAACGTTGACTAGTAGTTCTAATGAGCACCGGCATCTGGTGGATTTATTCTAAGACCTATTGAGAAGCAATTCTTTGAGCAATCTGGGGAAAAAATAATTAGAAACACACATTGTTTACTTTTTTGTCTAAAAATGTAAAATTCCACTTAAAAAATCTAGTATGTGGGTCTTTGTTCATTACAGTACATAGAAGCGTTTTTGTCTAACTAAAAAGTTGTGCAATGATAGTTGTCATGTGGGCATACTTATGGAAAAACAATGCCTGTGGCATTATATACTGCTCTTATACTTTCTTGCCTTTTTGTTGACAGAATATGGAGAAAGTTGTAATCAGACCAACTGCCTTCAAGCCTGTGGTACCCAAGAATCGCAACTCGGTGCAGTACATTTCTCCACAGCCGGGGGGCAGTCTGTCCGAGAGTCAAGGAAGCCTCAATCTTTTACTTCCAGGAGGCACAGCGATGCTCTGCACAGATAAACGTAATTCGTACACTGGGGTTCGCAACGCTCACAACAGTCAGACTTGCAGCATGTCAGATTCTGGCCGCAATTCCCTCTCCAGCCTGCCTACATACAGTAGTACAGCCTGCAGCCTAGCGCAGAGTGAAGGACTGTCCACATGCGCAGAGTCAACACGGGCTACAGGTAGACATGGCCACTCTAATTCGGACAGTGGACGATCATCCTCCAGCAAGAGTACAGGCCAACCACTCTCAGACAATGGGTCATGTGGCCGTTCTCCTGCTCTCCCAGAGGGGTATGAGGGCATTATACGTGAGCTGGAGGAAAAACTGAGAGAAAGAGACTTAGAGCTGCAGCAGCTCAGAGACAACCTGGACGAGAATGAGGCCGCTATCTGCCATGTATGTTCACGCTTTGTTTATATTTTATATATATTAACTGATATCTGGAAATCGGTTTTATTTCTTGAGTTCAGCATGATGTTCCGGGGTTAATTCCAAAATGTTTAATGGGGTTGTGGTTTTTACAAATTAACAAAGAGGCTGAAGTCTATTCGACTATGGAAAAAAATCTTATTTTAACTATAAACTTAAGGTGTATGAGGAGAAGCAGAAGCGCTGTGAGCAGGAGGTGGAGGAGCTCAGGCACAGCTGTGCAACCAAGATGAAGCAGGTGCAACAGAAAGCCCAACGTGCCCAACAGGTGCTACAGCTGCAGGTCTACCAGCTCCAACAGGAGAAAAAGAAGCTGCAAGAAGAATTCTCACAGCTGCTACAGGAGCGAGAGATGCTGGAGAAGAGATGTGCCTCCATTGAAAGGGAGCAGAACCAGCTAGGGCCACGTCTGGAGGAGACCAAGTGGGAGGTATGAATAAACATTGTTTAGAAAAAAGCACAATAAAGCACAATTTACTTTCCCAGATTATTAGAAGACTCTAAAACTATTCATTTATTTTTGAGTTTTCAGAATCTTAATGTAAATAAATGTTTCTGAACGACAGGTATGTCAAAAGACTGGCGAAATCTCCCTGTTGAAGCAGCAACTGAAGGACGTGCAGACTGACATGGGACAGAAAGCATCCGAAATTGTGTCTCTTAAGGCCCAGCTGCGAGAGGCTCGATCTGAGCTGCAGGCCAGCCAGACACGTTCACATGATGCCCAAGCAGCAGCACGAACTCGCACACTCGAACTGGAAGTATGTGAGAACGAGTTGCAGCGTCGCAAAAGTGAGGCTGAGCTTCTACGTGAGAAACTGGGCCGCCTTGAAATGGAGTCAACCCGACTCCGAGACATGATGTCATTGCCCAGCAGTAAAGGCCAATGTATGAGCCTGCCTCTGCCCCAGAGCCGCAGTGGAGGTGCCATGAATCAAGTCCACAGCCTGCCATCATACGAAAGTAATGCGATCAGAGCGCAGCAGCAGAGTGCAGATGCTCTGCATAGTCTACACTTACAAGTAGAACAACTTCACAATGAACTAGTGTTGGAGAAGAAACATGGGCAGGAACAGCTTGAAGCCTTTGATGAGGAACGGCGCGTCTGGCAGGAGGAGAAAGACAAAGTGATACGCTACCAGAAGCAGCTACAGCAGAACTACATCCAAATGTACCACCGCAACCGAGAGCTAGAGCGTGTCATGAAGGAGCTGAGTCTAGAACTGGAGAATAGGGACGTAGAGGACTTTGACATGCGCCATGACATCCGTTTTGAGGAAATCGCAGCCACTGAGATCTAACATGAGCTAAAATCTGTCAAGGAAATGACCTAGTCCCCATCTCAGCCCCTCCTTCACAGACAAAGAACAGTTTTGAAACACTCCTGGCTTCCACTGTGACGTTAGTAGTGCACTGAGCAGCAGAGCACTTCCCCAGGACTTGACCAGGGTGGATATGCAGCTTCCTAAACATCCTGTTGTTTGATAAATGCAATTGCTTGGCTTTTTACACACGCGTGTGACAGACGTTCGAGAGATAAGTGTTTTTATGAATCCGTTCCTGGACAAAACGGGGGTCTGCTTTGCTGGGTTTTAATCTAAATATGCAACTCCTTTTGTGTACAGTACTGAGACAGTACTGCTGTGTTTAGAAACCGTAACAGCACAATTGGGAGAAAAGCAGCTGCACTAACAAACTATTTTCATGATCAGCATTACAATAATAACGGCATGGTCCAAGAGTCCAAGTGTTTTGGCATGGCAGTCAATCTGATTATTTTTTTTACAGTAAGTGAGACACAGTAATGCACATTTTAAACATCTGTCCCGAGGGTTTTCTGTGTGCCGATCACTTTTTTCTGGAAGTATTATTATTATTATGGATTATACAATCTCTACAGGGTTTCACAATGTCACAATTGCAACTATTAATTCAAACGAAATCAAATTCAAGCAATTACAAGATCATCTATGCCTTTTTTGCAGATTTATCCAATTGTGGTAATGTGTGAATATTTTTTAAAAGCTTCCATCAAAAATTAGGATTTTCTTTTTTAATCCACAGCAATAATAATAAGAGCCTGTGAGATCCCCGAGGGAATGATATATCGATCTTTTGTCATTTTAATCCATAGATTGCACACTGCACAATATGGGGATGTATGATGAGTTTACATATTCACTAGTGGGTGATGCCATTGTTCTGATTATCAGCAAGGACATTTGATCCATAGATTGAAGTTTATATTTACCTGTAACTTCTACCATCTTAATAAAAATAGTCAGATAGGAGGGCACTCACACACACATATACACACACACACACACACGCGCGCATACTGAATAGACACTATTTTCTCTTATTACCAAACAAACCCTTTGAAATATGTAGCAGTAGAATATGTTTGATATATTTTTATATGCATATATAGTGACGGACTATTTTTAAGTAGTTTTTTATCTCTCACTTTGAAAATGTAATCTAGAAATATATGCCATGAGCAATCGAGCATTTCATAAGGCACTTTAGAGTGACTGTATTGTTGCTATGTAGATTTCAGTAGCTGGTAGGAAATTTCACTTGGTTATGACTATTCAGTGTCAACAGCGCTTGACACAATCACTACTAACTGTTCTCAATATGAGAAAACAGTTTGTTTCAGTTCCCACTCCTGGGTTAACCTTTTATCTAACTTCTCATCACTCCAACTGATCCTCCATCAGACCACTATGACTACCACTATTATTATACTTAATCTATTAACACATCTTTACTTCTGGTCAAACAGGGGTTCCCAAACTACAGCCAGGTGGGCGGATGTAACTCAACATCATATTCAGGTTGCCCATCTGAGAAATCTTTTGTACATTTCATTTAAAATATATGATTTTTGTTTAATTTGTGTTGTGAAGGAACTTTCTAACAAGTTACTGCCCACCAGCCAGTCAAAGAGCAAAGTTAATTCAGAATGCAATTAATTCTTTTTGTTTGATGTAAACAAATGGAAATTTGTCTCATCTACTATTTTCTAATAATCCTTTATAAAATAATGTCTCAATGGTCTGTATGCACATTCATTCATTCATCTTCTTACTCACTTATTCCCTAATTTGGCATCACAGCGGTTTGCTGGTGCCTATCCCAGCTCACAAGAGGCAGGAGTACATCCTGGACGGGTCGCCAGTCCATTGCAGGGCTACACATAGACAAACAACCATTTACACACACATTCACTCCTATGGACAATTTAGAATCACCAATCCACCTAATCTGCATGTTTTTGGACTTTATGCCTATACTAATACAAAATAAACTGTTCTAGAAGAAGGAAGCAATCTGGGTGTTGATTGACTACAGAAAGTTCCATGTGCCAATGTGACTACCAGTAGTATTATTGCAAAGTCAAACCCGAAAACGTATGTGTTTCTCCCAGAAAAATGTTTGGAGACCCCTGCTTTAAAATCATTGATTGTCCAAAGTCACGTGTTAGTCATCATATAAATCTGAAAGATGTGTAACAGCAGCAAAGCAAAGCCATATCATAAGGAGTCATACCGTTTAATCAATAACAGTTAGTAGTCTAACACATGCCTCTATCCCTGATCAGACTCACAATCTAATAATTCACTGTTCTATGGTTTGTTTAAACAGTTAACAAGTTTTCTTTTATTTCTGATGTTTCTCGTATTTCCTTTAAATACTGACACCCTTTTTCTAGTATTGTATACTAACTTGATGAATTATATCTCTGTTAAAAGGTATAGCCACTGAGAACAGACCAAAGAAAAGTAACGATGTATTTAGGTTTTTTTAATGTCATGTTCTTTGATTTATGTATGTATTTTGTGTGTGTGTCCATGTTCGTAGTCACTTGTACATTATTATGCTGTACATATCCTGTAAAAAGCAATACAGTGTGTTTTGATTAAAAAGAAGTCACTTATAAAATAGTGTGCTGCTAGCTGATTCAGCTCTGCCTTTCTATCACGATGGACATATTTCATGTGTTGTAAAATATTAGAAACTTTTCCAGACACAAAATTGTCTGGATTTCTGACTTTTATTTGTAACCATAACGTAAAAATGGAAACCAATCCTTTTCCAGCTCATCAGTATCCGTTTCAGTAATTCAGACAAGGAGAAATTGATACTTTGAGTGTATAGATATACAATCAGAATAATTTTGGGTTTTAACGTTGACTGGAAACTAATGCAGAAAAAATGTGTATCGTTGGGTAGTGAGACAGTGGGTCAAATCACAGATATATAAAATCAGTATAAATCTTATAGAATTATAATCTTTTTGGGGGTTTTTTTTTGCTTCAGCATGTTGTATTTCCTGTTTCTAGAAGGTGTGTGTGTGTATGAGCCACACCTTTAGAAATAATGTCTTGAATGACATTCTTTGCTGATAATTGTAAATGATGTTGTAAAAATAACCATGTTGAAGCATTATCACTGAATTTTTATTTACTTTCTGTTGATATGGTGTAAAATGAGCCCAATGATTATAAATATCTCTTTGCTTTTGCATGAAGTGTCTGTGTTCTTTCAGGTTGTCTGATTGCTGTTCCGAGTCTGTCCACTATGAGCTCCAGCTGATATTCTGTCTCTTTTGGTCCAGTGCAAAACAGCACACTGCTTTAGTCCGTTGATGTCTTTGGGATTTTGACAACAAACTCCATGGGTTCTTTGGCCTTGTTGCTGAATGCTTTGCGTATGGCGTCCACTGCATGTTGGTGTGTGACTCCCTGGAGTGATTCTCCGTCGATTGACACAAGCTCAAATCCTGCCTGCATGAAAAAAAGAAAAGAGGTACATTGGGGTTTCTAACAGTCATTCACTCAAGTGTTCCATTGCTGTGCCTGCATTTTAGTGTCTGTATATTTCTGTCAGCATATTGACACTTTCACAGGAATAAAAATTGAATGCAGGGGGAATGACAGGATAGACAAACCCACAGTCGTTTCCTTTGTTCTCTTCCTTTAGGTACTGTGAGTGAGCCTGGTGAATCACCCCTGTTTGTTCCTTGCTTCAATTCTGGGTGTTTACCTACAGCCCTAGTAACCAAAAAACACACAAAGCTGCACGCAAGCCTGTACACCCAGTAACTGTATGCAGTCATCATACAGTTCTGCCATCTGTTGGCATGTCTCAGAACCTTTTGGTACCTTCTTGTATAACCAGCTGGGAATTGAGCCAGGTGAAAATCGCTCAATACATTATTGGGACTCAACTACACAAGACTCACAGCTCACAGTGTTCCCCCTTCTACCATCTGGAAAACAGTTCAGGTGCCTACAGACCAGCAGGTTAAGAAATTTTGAATCCAGCAGCAGTCTCTTTACTGACTATACTGCATTGCTATTTTGTACATTTGGTTTAATTTCCGTGTAACTATGAGCAAAACAATCAAATTAAATCTAATCGAAGTGTTTGAAACACAGAACCGATACAAACAGTAAGAAGTCTGTCCTGGTTTTGAACTCATAAACTTTCCTGATTCTTCTGTAAATCTTCCCCATGATCTGATCTCAATGCCTCATGACATACATTAATAACAGTATGATCTTATATAATCCACCACGCAATCTGTGACGTGGCGGCGCTACCTAATCTGTCTGTGCTTGTCCTCTGCTGATCCTGTACATAAAAGATCAGATAGAAATCTCCCACAGGACCTGCTACTTTATAGCAGAATGGATGAAAGATGGATCACCTTAAATCCGAGACCACAAGCAGTTTTGTGCAAATTATAGAATCATTTAAAGGAGCTTCCTGCTGGAAAAATAAAGTGCAGTAATTACCATTTTTCTCTCGCTCTCGGTCACTTGCTCTCTCTCTCTCTCTCTCTCTCTCTCTCTTGTCTCAACATTCTTTCCCTTTCTTAACCCATTCTCAATCTCTACATCTCTCTCTGTGTCTCTCTCTCTTATTCTTTCCCTTTCTTACCCCCTTCTTATTCTCTCTCTCTCTTTCTCTCTCTCTCTCATTCTTTCCATTTCTTACCACCTTTTTATTCTCTAAATTTCTCTTTTATTCTTTCCCTTTTTTTACCCCCTTTTTATTCTCTAAATTTCTCTCTCTCTCTCTCTCTCTCTCTCTCTCTCTCTCTCTCTCTCTCTCTCTCATTCTTTCCCTTTCTTAACTCATTCTTAATCTCTACATCTCTCTCTGTGTCTCTCTTGCTCTCATTCTTTCCATTTCTTACCCCCTTCTTTCTCTCTCTCCCTCTCTCTCGTAAAACCCCATACACATCAAAACCAGGACCTCTAAAAGTCCTCTTCCTCTGTCTACCACATTGCAGGATACATCTGCTTGGAAATGTCCCTGCACCCCTTGTCTGTGATCACATATTTTCCCTTACCCTTTACCGTCACAGACCTGAGCAAGAAAAACTTGAGCAATAAAATCAGAAGACAGCCTAATATCCATTTAATGAAATACAGCACAATCTGATTTACAGTTCTTATAACCATTTATGAGCTACAGATTTGTTTATCCCTCAGTATTATTTGCTGAACAGTAGATTTGCATTTATAGTGTAGTTTAAATGAGAATTTTATACTGTATAGATAATACTAGAGGCAAAAAAAAAGCTGACACAGGATGCACACAGTCAGGCTTACAATGAACAATCGATGTTTCGGATGGGAGAACTGTTCAAATGATAAGCATGTACCAAAGAAACAAAATCCGATCTACAATTTCTTAGTCATCATATTTTTATTTTCCATAATCGATCTATTGACCAGTTCAGAAACTGGGATTCATTGATTAAACAACCTTTTAGAAAATATCTACAAAATGTTCTCCACATAGTATATTACAGTAAAATATATTTCTAATGTTCCTCTAATGCTCAAAAATGATAGCAACCTATACATTCAGTGATAATTTGATGCTGCTTTTCAAAGCATGTAGTGTAACTAAAGTTTCTCAAAATACTTTCTTCACCCAGTGCTGTTCCTGAAGCTTTAAGAGCTTATTAATTAATGATGACTTACTGCAGATTAAAAAAAGAAAAGGTGCTTCAAAGAGAGCGAAGTGAAAGAATGCACTTTAGTTACAGACAAAGCAAAAGCCTTCAGCAGCATCTATTATGGGTCCATTCAAAAACACAACCATTCCGTTTTCACTCTATATATCCAGTTTAAATAGTCTGATTTCATCTGGCAGATCACTGGCCAATAATCAATGTAGAAAGGATTTTTCTTTAAATTATTTCAACGTCTTCTTCTTTTTCTTCTTCTCCTCCTTTCGGCTGCTCCCGTTAGGGGTCGCCACAGCGGAACACTTCTCTCCAAACTACCCTGTCCTCTACATCTACCTCTTTCACCCCAACTACCTTCCATTCATTTATCTTCTTACCTGCTTATTACCTAATTTGGGGTCACGGGACCTCCCATAAACCTCCTCCTCTTTTCCTCATGCCTGGCACCTCAATCATCAGCATTCTTCTACCAATATACTGTACGTCCCTCCTCTTCACATGTCCAAACCATTCCACATTCATAATATTGTTCTGTTTTTGAATGTAAATGTATGTGTGAATTTGGCCCTAGTGCTCACAGATTTTCTCTCTCAAACATCTCCGCTCTTTATTGATGTGATCAGTCCTGGTTTGTACACTCTAAAGGGGTGTAAGCTGAGTGTAGCCCGAGTGCTTGCTGCATTGATGGCACAGTTATCTGTTTAATAGAAAGTTTAGGATGTTTGCAACTGTAACTTACACTTACCCATTAGCATTCATATGGTGGCCTTAGTGATGCTTTTCTTTATGCCTTGCAAATGTAAGAGGTGAAGGACTGAAGGAATATGACACTGGATCTCTATAGAGTGACAGCAACATGAGTCGCTTACAGCAAAGCAAGGAAGTGCTGAAACCTGATAGGCTGCCTTTAAGGCAGTGGCCCAAGCACACACACAAACACTCACGCATGCTAGGGATTTCCACAGGTTTGACCCAGCGTTGAAGGTTACCATGGTGGAGTTTCCAGTAACTGGTACCTTCCTGCAACCTCTAGTGACCCTAAGCCCTGAACTCTGTAACACACAGTTCACTGTGTGTAGCAGCACAAAGCTACTCTATAGAGACAGACCAGTGGAGTGGAATATATATTTATATAATATAAAAATGTCTTTCATAAAATTACTTTATAGATATCTATTATTTAAAAAAAAGGTTGAATAGTAACATAGAATTTTTCAACAGCTTATAGTGAAAGTGTGGAAAGGTGATACAGCCAGTATCATATAGTGTAATGTGACAGTGTAATTAGTGCATATGTTTGTTGCCGTAGCTGTTATACTCCTTACAAGTAACTGAGACATGCACAGTAAATCAAGTGGCCACAGTACCTTCAGCACATCACTGGTAGACGCAGCTCCTCCTGGGAATATCTTCTCAATCTTCACCACTGGCTGAACCTTAGACTCAATGCCCCCTGAGATACTTATACCTGTCAGATAAGAGAATTCGCTGTATGAAATAGCAATTAATCTTTACACTGGATGACATTTCCTGTTCTTCCTGATGTACTGTTGTTCGGAGCTCTGTTCTTAAACACAATTATGGTAATATTTTAGGGATATTATTACTTTACTTTTGCGCTAAATGTCTTACTGATTTATATTCCTTAATCTTCTAACCAGCTTATTCCCTAATTCAGGGTCACAGAGGTCTGCTGGTGCCTATCCCAGCTCACATAAGGCGAGAGGCAGGGGTACACTGTGGATAGGTCTCCAGTCCAACTGATTATATTTTAGTAGAAAATATTACTTTTAAGTTTAGACAGTTTGACTAAAACTTTCCCTCCTTTCTGCCAGCCAACGTTTTTTTCCTTTTTTTTTAAAAAACTTTCATTTTAATGTATCTGTATAATTTTTTCTGTTTGCAAATGGGAAGCAGGAAGTGGTAGCCTAGTGGTTAAAGTGTTTGACTAATACCAGAAAGACCGGGGTTTGAATCCCACCTCCACCAAGCAACCACTGTTGGCCCTTGAGCAACCCACAATTGCTCATTTGTAAAAAAAAAAAAAAAAAAAAAGAGACCAAATGTAAGTTGCTCTGGATAAGAGCATCTGCCAAAATGCCTAACTGTAAATGTATAAGGTTTGACTCCTGACCGCTACAAATAAAGTAAGGTTAAAACACTTTAATGAATGATCAGCATTCATTTCTCTTTAATTAATTAGCTAATTAATTTCCAATCATACACTTTCCCCCAGTGTTCAGTGGGATCCGGTTTTGACTATCTTAAGAATAGTGCAACTCGTATCCAAGTACTTGTGTATACTTACCCAGAGACTGTTTGCACTTAGAGATGAAGACGGAGGTCAGCTCATACTCCTGCATTGGCAGGAGATCTTGGCTTTTCTCTAAGGTACCAGCGTGTCCATTTGCCTGCACCTGTTCCACCTGGTTGTGTGGCATTTCTGGTGCAAATACCTGTGCTAGTGGTGTTCTGCTCCTCTTGTGTGCACTCATCACCGTGTACTTAACCTCTTTTCCATTGCCAGAACGGTCCCTTGTAGCTTTGCCATGGCCGTTCCTGTATGGAGATCTTCCCCGCTCTGGAGTGGCAGCATCACGGGTTGCAGTTTGTAGTTCTTGTTGTTTTGGAGAACGCCCACACCTCTCTGTGCTGTGAGAGGACTCGTGAAACAGCTTATTGGGCCGAGATGGGCTTAAGGAGTGTTGCCGAATAGAGCTAGAAGTGTATCTATCAACAGGTATGTCTAAAAGAGGTGTGAAAGCTCGGGGAGGAGGGAGCCTTCCAGTAGGAAGACTTGCCAACCTGAGCCGCTCCAGATCCTGCATCATTTGTCGATCTCGTTCCAAATCCTGCTCAGCCTGCAGCTGGAAGCCTCCTCTATAATCTGAGACATAAAACATACACATTTACTAAAACACAGTTAGCCTTTTCTTTTCAACGCACACAGTTAACCTTTCTTTTGAAATATGTGCCTATTATTGTAAGAGACATAAAGACAATCAAAACATGCAAAACAAGTCATTCTTTTCAATGCAACATCTGCCTATAAAATAATAAACACTGGAAGTTGATTAAACTGGGGTATGTGATCATGTAAACACAGTATTATGCAGTATATGTCAATTACAGAAATGGATTTCATGGGCCTGGAGCAGGAAGGGTTAAAGGTCTTGCTCAAGGACCCAACAGTGGCGGACTTGAGCTCAGGTCTTCCTGGTCAACAACTCTGCACCTTAACCAGTGAGCCACCACTGTCCCTAATAATAAGCAAATGTAGCACTGTGAGTAATCTGGATTAGCCTGGGAACAAAACTGTAATTGACATATACTGCATAATACTGTGTTTACATGATCACATAACCCAGTTTAATTAACCTCCAGTGTTTTAAAGGCAGATATTGCATTGAAAAGAATGTTCAATGTTGCATGTTTTAATTGTTTTTATGTCTCTTACAATAACAGGCACATGGTTTTGGAATTTTCAAAAGAAAAGGCTAACTGTGTGCTTTGAAAAGAAAAATGAATTTCATGGGCCTCTGCTAGACTCTGATTCACTCTACTGTGACTCAGTACAATGGGTTCGAAAGGCTAGTAATAAGCTGGTTTTAAAAGGGTTAAACAATGCAGGGTTGCCCAATTGAACCGGCAAAGCTTGGCCACTGCCTTGTACAATGTTAGCAAAGATTTACCTTGCAACACCACCAAGCTGTCTAAAGTCCATACACCCTCACATGCTTACTTGAATTTGAAAATACATAGTGAACATACTAGACAAGAGCATGTGCCAGAAATGCGCATATTAATCTGTTTTCACAAACACTTTTTAATTGGTGCCAGAATAAATGGTAGGATAAATGGTAGATTTGTTTCGAGACTATGGAATTCCCAGTAATATAAAAACCACTTTCTCAAATACCTAAAATAAGTAATAATATTAATAAGTATAATATAATTAATATCAAGTGCACAACTAGTATTGATTTATTCTTTAATAGAAACTTAATAAAGCACTTTTGTATGTCACTTTGTCTGCAAAATTCTGTAAATGTAGATTTGAGAGTACGGTGTGTTTTATTGGTAGTAACAGTGCAGAATAATTGTTTTAAGGCCCACAATTGTTAGTCATAGTGGCAGTTAGGACAAGAGATCCCTGTACAATTTAGCAGAATTATTCAGCAGTTATTACCTGGTATGGGTGTTATTAGATGGCGACGTGGAGTTCCATGATGGCGGGGAGAGCGTAGAAGTGGAGAGCGAACTGAAGACACACAACACACATATATTTTAAACAAACAAAATGCCACACTATTGTAAAACTAAATATAGTACATTAGAAGCTCTAATGCCTTAACGAAATTTCATTTAGTATGTAAAAATTTTTTATTGTCTTACCAGAGCGGCTTTTTAAAATGTCATAGGCCTCTAGTTCAAACGGCATTACCATGCTGTCAAACCGACCTAAGTCTGTCGGGGGGATTATCATTCTGGATATGTTAAAATAGAATAGAAATATAAAATGTAAATTAATATAAATGAACAAACTATGCTTTAAAACAGTTTTTTTTTTAAATTTCCTCCTAACCTAATCTCCCTCAGTAGAAGCAACTTTTCTGGTCTGTCCAGGATAGCCAGCAGGGGGCGTACCAAATCCTCCACGACACGCTCTGCCAAAAACTACAGCACACAAAAAAAGACTTGCTGCTGCATGTGATTCTACCCATTTAAGTACAGATCCATAAACTCCTATGTGCCTGTGTTCTTATAAAAGGTGTGATGTGTTATACCGCAACATTTTGTTCTATCAATAATCCTCATCAATTAATCATTTCCAATCAGTTTTTTTTCCTCTCATGTGCAAAAACCATGCGAGACTTAAACTTGAGTGTTTATCAGACATAATATAAGCATGAATACATAATTCCATGCTTACCCTATTGCAGTGTCTCATTACTGCAGCCACCTCATCCTCACTCAACAGTTTACACGCCATACTCTCCACCATGGCTTTGGTCTCTGGACTGGGCATGGCTTCAGGCTCCCACACGCCAGCACGAGTTTCCCGTGGAGATGTTAGGAGATTAATGATGGAGCGGCTGCGCTCTTTACCTTGATATGGATCACAGCAAAGTAGCATGGCAAATAAACAGTGTCTTTGAAAGTACTTATATAATATATATATATATTATATAAGTACTTTCTGAATTCTGAACAGACCCAAGAATAAAGAATATTATAGGTTGGCTACTGCATTCTGGCTGGTCATGATAATGAGGGCACCCGTGTATCATCATTAGTTATGCTGATCTACAGAAGCTCAACTAAAGGCCACTCCATGGGAATTGCTGCATAATTAACAGGAAAGTAGGTCTGAGTGTACGCTTTCATTCAGCTGCCCGCTGGCTGTTCAACTGCAAATGTGTGCAGTTTTGTGTGGATGATAAGGGTCATGCCCATTTCTGTGTGGATGATAAGGGTCAGGCCCGTTTGTGTGGATGATAAGGGTCAGGCCCGTTTCTGTGTGGATGATAAGGGTCATGCCGTTTCTGTGTGGATGATAAGGGTCAGGCCCGTTTCTGTGTGGATGATAAGGGTCATGCCGTTTCTGTGTGGATGA
>JAOTRA010000032.1:5904800-5925930 GCA_026260255.1 Pseudolaguvia tuberculata
GCCCGTTTCTGTGTGGATGATAAGGGTCAGGCCCGTTTCTGTGTGGATGATAAGGGTCAGGCCCGTTTCTGTGTGGATGATAAGGGTCAGGCCCATTACCTGCTGGAGATTTAGAACGTGCTCGATGTCGTTCTTCTGTCCCCTTTTCCTTCCTGTCTTTAGAGGCAGACCTGTCCTTTTTTCGAGCACTCTTAAACAGCAGAGTGACAAAAGTTTTGGACCGCTGTAGGTTGCTTCCAGAGACATCATCCTTCACTGCACATTGCTGTTTCTTCTTCCTTTGTTTGTCTTCTGTTCAATATTGAAACACAGACACACAGAAAATTCTCCATTTAAAGACATGGATTTACATACAGTCCTTAATTTTAACACAAAATATATTTCAAATAGAAGATTAGCATTAAACATAAAAAAGATGCCATATTATAATGCATCATGTTACTGATGGAAGTAATTAATAATAAAACCACATCTGAGCAAATTTAGCAAATTGACTTCTTATTTAAACAATTTTTAGTCTGAAAATAATACAGGCTAAAATTACTTCGATTTGCAATCCTCATCGCTAATCTTTCGCTCCCTGTGGCATGTAATGCCACAAATTCTAATTGCCGTGAACAACATTAGCATTTACTCGAGAGAGAGTTTGTGCAGTTTTCAATATTTTTTTCTGCTTACTGAAAAACAATACATATAAAATATAATAAAGTAATAATACATATACGATAGAGTAATAATACTTGATGATCCCAACCATCCTGTCTTTTACTCATTCCCAATAGCAAGGTATAAAGTAAATAATTACCATACTGTTTACCAACTGTTGCATTTAAATTCATAACGTCAACATGTTATTTATATAAATGTTTTGAGACACTGCAGGGAATTTATGAATAGTGCAAGCAAAAATAATTTTTTTAGAAGCTCAACCTTTCATGTTCTATATATAACACTCGAAGATATTCTGCATCCATCAGCCATCTATCAAATAGCAACCTTTGAAAATAATCGTTCTCTTAAATGACGCTTTGAACAGAACGAAAAAATTTCAACTTCCTACAAAGCTAATTTATACATGACTGGTCTGTGTGCCATCTACTCCTATAGACAAGATGTGACAGAGATATCGATTAGGTCAAACAGATGCTTGATAGGTGGATGCTACAATTAAACTATGAGAGTTTGATAACATTAGACAAAACAATCCCAGTGTTTAGGGGAACACAGGTCTCGCTGTACCTGAGACAGTGATGTGACTTTGGGATCGACGTATGGGTTTGCGGGGTTTACTGAGAGCCATCAGCACTGCTGTTTTTGGAGAGTCCAGAATGTCCTTATCCCCTGCAGAAAAGGTTCTTTTGTGTGCTTCATGGCTCTTACCAGAACTATCACTTCTGATTACTGTGTCTTTTAAAAGAACAGTCTCGCCAACGGTCCGGCTGGTGTCCATGGGACACCTGTTAGGTTGGGGTGATGTGTCAAGTTCCAGGGGATCAGTCTGTATGGCTGTCTCAGTGCGACCAGAGCTGGGCCTGCGTGATAACCCGTCCTCGGTAGAGATGCATACATCTACCATTTCTGAGCCAAATGGAGGGGGGAACATGACCTGAGAAAGACCGCTGAGAGAGCTGACTGGTGTCCCAGAGGACAGAGAGGAGGTGGATGAGTAAGAGTCTGAACCATGAGAAAACGCTGGCTGGCCTCCATTAGCCACTAGGACAAAAGAGGCAAAATTATATTTATAACAAATATAGAGATGTCTGCAAAATTCATTTTTCTGGTTGTTGGTAGTCAGGGAACAATCCCAATTACTCTTAAGTTTGAACACAAATTAAAACTTAAGAGTAATTTAATCAGAAGCAGATCCAGTAATAAATGTTTATATAACCAATCTTACCCAGATATGAGATTTAGGCACATTAAAAAGCTGACCACTAATATATATATTATATATGTAATATATATTATATATGTAATAATTAAAAGTCAGTCACTCTTTTAAAGCCATGTTGGGCCTGTATCATTCATGAATTGCTGTACGTAAAGTATTGATACATTCATTAATTCAGATTCTTACCCGCTTATTCCCTAATTCGGGATCATGGGGTCTGCTGGTCGTCAGTCCATCTCAGGGCAACCATTCACACACACATTCACTCCTATGGACAATTTAGAATCACCAATCCACCTAATCTGTTTATCAACCCATGTTTTTGGACTGTGGGAGGAAACCGGAGTACCCGGAGGAAACCCACGCAAGCACGGGGAGAACATACAAACTCCGCACAGAAGATCCCCGGCCCGGGAATCGTACCCGAACCTTCTTGTTGTAAGAGGCGACAGTGATAACCACTACGCCACCGCACTGCCATATTGACACACAAGTAGTCAAAACATTTTACATACATTTATTGAGCCAGCTGTACTCTGCTACCATTTCCTTATATGCAGGATACCTCCCAGCCTCCTTCAAGAATTAAAGAAAAAAAGTGATAATCAATTCACGGAACATTCTTGACAGTAGATTGAAACTATAGGAATAAAAGAAATACAGGTATTAGCACTATTATGAAGTATTTAACTTAGCAAAACATAAGCAAGGAGGCAGTAGATGTCCTTTTTTGGAATAATTCATTTTTTTAAGATTCTTATGTGTATAAAAGACCAACTATTCCCTTTTCTCCCTTTGAACTTTAGCAACGGAACATTGGGAAACTTTTTAAACTAATTTTTATTCAAACTTATTACTATAGTTGTTTACTTATCTCTGCACTGCAGCCATTGGTAAAATAATACCAATATCAAGTTTTATATCTAGGCAGAGTACTGCTTTTCCACTGACTAGCAATTGTCACAAGGAGTGAGTTGTTATTAACAGAGGAAATATCCAGAAATAGCAAACTTACAGAATACTTGGCTGTCAGCTTGATTTATCAACCAGCCCATAAATTGAGCTGGGTTAATGAAAGGCCATAAAAAGCCATTTTCTGCTGATTATAATTTGATCCCAGTGGCCTGGTGAATAATGCACATACCCTGGCACTTTTTCACAGGCGGAACCTGAGACTCTCTTGAGTAAAGTGAGCGAACAGAAATGTGAAGACTAAATGCCAGCTGTCTCCTTCACTATTCAGCCTCATTGATGGGTCTCAATAAGAAACTGTGTTTAACTCATAGGACAAGAGTTTATGTGCATCAGCATGAAATCCTTGGCTACAAGTAGATGCCAAAAGGAATTACCGACAGGCATACAAGGAATGCCCTCGCAATTATTATATTATAATAATTATATTAGAGAACTATATTATAATAAATATCACATGAAAAATTCACATTTTAAACAAACCTGAGACTCTTAACATTTATAGAATAATATAAGAATTCTGTTACTGTGTTTAAAAATCACCTGTGTGAGATAAGATCATGGCTTTATATTGCATTAGTCAGACGCACAATCAAAAGTGGCTAATATTAGCACATATAATTGACTAATTAGGATTTATTTGTAAGGTGGGGAGAAACCAAATAATATTAACAAGACAATAAATAGATATGAGGAGAATACTGCACGCCAAATCGGTTATATTTTCTTTTAACCAGGTGTTAAAGAGGAAATTGGATGCAATATGCACTTTTACAAGTGAACTGAAATGTGACTTGGCAGTATGTGTACATAACTATTATATAATGATAAACTCCACTGTGTTTTTAACTTCATTTCATTATTTACCCCTCCCTTCTCAAATTAATCCATTTTCAGATGCCACCTTTTAGCATCACGTGGGCCAAGACCGGTTCTATAAGACCCAGCGGATCTTATCATTACGTTCCGAGGCAAGGTGCAGAAGCTTATGATTCAGGAAAGCAGGACAGTAGTCAGATGCTGACAATTAATGACCAAACAGTGACTGAGTAAAGGGCCTGTGTATATATAGGGTAAGTGGTTATGATGGATTGATGATGATGATGTTGGGTGGTGAGGGTGTGTGCTGGTTAGGTGTAGAACCTGGTGGGACCAAAGTTTTTTATTATTGCCAGGTAATATCAATGCAATAAAGTGATTATTGCAAACTGTGTACACTGCCAGTAAAGATAACATGGTAACACAACATTAAGCTTATTCTTGTAAATGGATGATTATTAATTAATTGTTGAAATTATTTTAAATGGTATTGGAGCTCTGGAAACCTTTTCACACTACCAATAAGATTTTTACCTAAATTATAGTATTTCCTAAAGAGGGCAAAAAATCATGTCAACCAATAGAGAGAGTCAGAAAATTTTTTAGAGAAACTGTGACATGTTTCATTTGTGAAAAGAGTCTTGTGCTTCTTTTCATTACTGTTCATTATTCAAATGTCTTGATCACAGAAAAAGTTAAAATACAACGTAATGCTGTTGCCTTACTCCCTTACTACTGGGATTCGGAACCCTGCCTGAAGTGACTCTGGCTAGTCTGACCAACCAGCACTGCCGGGATTCTGACTAAAATCTGATCACATCACACCAGTTCTCAGGTCCTGCCAGATACATTTTAGATTGATTTTAAAGTACTTTTATTCATTGGGATCAAGTCCCAGGTAAACATACTAATGGTTCATTCGAAGAGAATCTTCTTTTAGCTATTATGAAGCCTGCAGTTAGAACCATCTATCAGAAGAGCTCAGATGTGCTAAATCAGTAGCCATCTTTAAAACTGGACTTAAAACTCTGAACATATTCTAATCATTTTATATTCATAACCGTTTGCCTTGACTAAAGGAAAAGCTGCCATTCAGTACAAACATAATTGATTTTTGATGATCATTACTAATCGGCTCCTGTCATCTAATAAAACGCATGAGTCTGTATGGACAGAGAAGCAATTTTAAAAAAATATTTTCCAACTTAACCCAATGTGGATAAATTGTACCTTAATGGTGAGCAAGACATGTGTGTGGCTCTTCAGGACTTCTACTGCATTACTGTGTGTAATATCCTCAAAACTTATTCCATTTGCTGCCAGAATCTGGTCCCCCATTTTAATTCCATGCTGCTGTGCCAAGCCAGCAGGGTCTAACCTTATCAACAAAAAAACTTTTAATCCTAAATCAGTACATTAAAACATTTCAGCATAGAAAAATCTTTTTTGTCCATACTTTGAGACATAGATGCCCAGTCCAAATTCTTTTCCACCACGGATGTTAAAGCCCAAACAGTGATCATCTGAAGTGGTGTACAGGTGCACAATGCGGCGCAAAGCTCCATCTGAGCTGACCTCGGATGGAGTACGACCATTCTCTTCCACCACCATTCTTCGGTGGATTAGGTCTACCCTACATACAAATACAAATCATAGTTGACACATACATGTACACATAATGACCTGCATTCACACAACACAATAAAACTCTCTACCTAGTTCACTTATGCCAAACAAACAACACATTTCACACCAACATTAAAAAATGATACATACAAATGCACATATTTAGATATAAAAAAAACATTTAACCATAAACATAAACACAATACACACTGCACCTAATGTATGAAGAAATAGCTGAGATTAAAGGCATGAAGGTCAAGAGTATATACAGAGAATAGCGAAGCCAGAACAAATTGCTGTCCTGATTTGTGTGATTCATTTTGTTACCGTAATAACTAAATCATAATTCATCTCTAGACCAGGGGTCACCAGGGCCAGTTTTCTGCAGTTTACCTTAGACTATCCTTGACACATCTTCATGTAAATTTCAAGTATACCTAGCAAGAAGTTAATTAGCTAGCTGAGGTTTCAGATAAACTCTGCAAGTTGGGTGACTCCAGTCGAGACTGTAAATATTTTTGTGGACATACTGTATGTCCGCTGAGGCACATGATGAATAGTAGCATTACTGCATATTCTTGGTAAACACCAAGCATGTTAAATGTTGATGTCCTAGGGCTCACCAAGATGTTTTTAAGGGTTTAAAGGTTTAAGGTTCGAATTGTAAAACGAACAAAAATACAAAACATTATAACCTATATTACATCCCTTTCTGTCAAAATATTATATATATATTTATAAATCTAATTCTGTTTCAATTATGTTGGGATCAAATTACATATTTAAAGATAAGGTAAAAAAAAATGTCTTCCTTACCATGTGGTCTTTTCTTTTGAATAGCGGATTCCAGGTACCTTCCCTACACGCCTAACCACCATGCGCAGACGATTGTTCCCTGTTAAAACTTTCACAGCACTGCTCATGGTGATGCTTTCCAGGCTGATCCCATTCACCTCCACTAGTTTGTCTCCAACAGACAAGCCTGCAAATTCTGAGGTGGACATACATTACATTTCAGAGAGGAAATTCCTTAAATGGGCGGCACTGTGGTGTAGTGGTTAGCACAGTTGCCACACAAAAAGGTCTCGGGTTGAACTTTGCATGTTCTCCCCATGCTTATGTGGGTTTTCACTGGGTACTCCGGTTTCTGCCCATAATCTAAAAATATGTACATTAGGCTGATTGGTGAGTCTAAATTGCCCATAGGAGAGAATGTGTGTGTGGTTGTTTGTCTATGTGTGCCCTGCATTGGACTGGCGACCTACACAGGGTATACCCTATGTGCGCTGGGATAGGCTCCAGTAAAACCCCTGTGACCCCGAATTAGGGAATAAGCAGGTAAGAAGATAAATGAATGAATGAATGAATGAATGAATAAATGAATGAATGAAATCCCCTAAATAGAAGCAGTATTTTCTGTTGAGTTCAGATCACATGGTTTCAGGAGATTACAAACATGTAATGCACTATTTGTACTACAGCATATGTATGCATACCTGCAGAACTATTGTCTTCAACTTTACTAACAAATATGCCAAGGCCATGCTCTGAGCCACCACGCACGCTGAAGCCCAGCCTACCATCTTCACTCTTGTCTACAGTGATTGTATGGATGTCTTCACTATCATCCCCTCCTGTATCCAGACAACACCACATGAAACATGTAAAACTCAAACAAACATGGCATAGCAAAATTATTCTAATTTCAAATAAATGTATCTTATAGCAGTAGTATTTCTATTTATATGAACATTAGACGTGTTGACTAAAATGTAGCTCACCATCCACAGGTGCATTGATGAGGATAACTCTACCCATTGGGGAGGAAGATCTCAATCCCTTTTGTCGCTGTTGCTTCTTGTGCAGGTATCGTGGCAATGTGGAGGTTCCTGGGCCTCCAGGGTGTGTGTTAGGGTGAGTCCCATTTGTCATCTCTTTGCGGGACTCAGAAGACGAATATGCCATAGTGAGACTGGGACCCCCCCTTGAACCCTCATTCAGGGATAAAGGTTTGACAAGGAGAGAAAGAAGGACTGAATGACTGGTATATCAGTCCAAGCCACAGCATGAACTCCACAAAATGAACTGTATTAAAGGAAACACTGTTGCAATGGCACATGAGAACAAGACGTAATTGATCCTGCAATATTTCTTAAGGGTGTTCTTCTACTGGATCCCTGCATATGTCCAATAGGCAAAGCAATAAAAGTGAATTAAAGGATACTTGTTAAAAAAACATATGTCCATGAGTGTTTTGAACATATTAGAATGCTCTCTGTATGTGCTCCAACTGTTTTATTTATTTATTTTTGTTCTGTAAATGCTTTCAGTAAAGAAACATGGGTTGGAGTATAATCCCTTATCCATTTCTCACCAACCTTAAACTTATTTTAAGCAAAGATGATGATGATGAAGGATGTCGATCTGTGAGGAACAGCTTGCAATGTTGGTAATTTCCCAAGGGAAGTAAGATGATATGAGTAGGTGATATATTCCAGAAAGGAGACGCTTACACAGCCTACACTCTCCCCGGTATAAGTAAACTGTTTGTCAAACTGTTCAGAATCATGAGTTGTAACATTTTTTTCTTCTTTGAAAAGCTAAGCCGTTTCTTTCTACAGTAGTGTGAAGCGCTGTAAACAGATTAAGCAGCATCCATCCTTTGAGGTGTTTCTATTCAGCACCGTGGACAGCGCACGAACAACAAACTGATGAAATCGATTTGACGCCATTTTAAAAACAAAGCAATTAACACACTTCCACTGAAGCAAACTCTTCAGACTGAAACAGTGTGTCATTATTGGATTCATTCACACAAGTGTCAAACGCAGTTTCTGCAAATATAAGAAAACAAAACAAGATTAGAATTCCGCCGTGTTTGGATTTTAAAATAATGTAATTTTACACAGACACAGCATTGAAGTCAAACACAGATTACACACACACTTATTAAACTTTATCTGACTTTATCTGGTACAAACAGACTAGAATTTCATCGGAACTAGAAAAAGGACCTTAAAAGCGATATAAAACACAGGTCCGATTTACCTGTCTGTCTATCCGTGCTGCATTGAATGAGCTCACCTGAAGCGGAGTGAGGTCAATTTAATCCGGCCCGCCTTCCAGTCGACTGATTGGATTACCGGAGCCGGCTTAAAAGTCACCATTCATCATAAACTCATTTTTATCTCGGTGCGTGTGGCATTAAGAGTAATAAATAAACCTAGATTATGTCTAAGCAATTTTATTATAACTAGTTGTAAACAGTTCATGGGTTTACACGCCTAGCAGATTCTTCTTTAAAGTTTTGTTGTCCAAAATTACTTTAAACACTTTCCTGCTGTGTTACGCTGCCACCTAGTGGTTATAATGCGTCATTGTACGCTTGACAGGCAACCATGGGCAACTCTGTATGTTTGACCTTCAGAAGCAGTAATCCTAAAACACCAGATAAATAAGTAGTGTTCATTTGTCAATTGTAACATTTTTCATTTAAGTTAAGCCTTTGGAAATATTTACTCTGCCCTAAACAGCACATATATATATATATATGAATGAGTCTGTCTGTTTGTCTGTCTAATACTTGTCTGAGGGGTTGTCAAATGATTTTAATCAAGGGCCTCTGAATGAAAATAAAAATATACACTAATTCACCAGTAAAGGACAAATAAAATATCATTTTAATTGTAAAATTCCATCCTTATTCCATCAGAATAATCACAAGGTCATCCCTGCTACTCGGCTTCTCTTCCGCGAACACTGCAAATACACCGCTTATAACTGTAATACAACGGGGGTGACAGTAAAGCCCCGCCCGCACCGCGTGCTCAGCCAATCAGCGCGCTTTTCCGGATCACCGCCTATACAAACCCGCTCATCACCGCAGATATAGAAGTGTGTGTGGACTCGGTGTGTAAGGTCATTGATTCTGAATGTATCCCAGGGTTTAGTTTCTGTTTGACAGTTGGACACAGGTATGTTTCTGCCGTTACACCATTCCACCATCAAGTACTTTAATTAACCGAAGCAATGAACGTGTTTGAGCGTGATATTATTAGCACCTAGCATGGCTAGCTAGCTGGATTGTTAGCGAGGTTATTTTTCCGAGAGGCTGTTCGTTAGCTGTCCCGTATCTACCAGTACATTCACTAATAAAACGTTAAAACATTTATTATACATTTCTGCCTGGGAAACATTGCAAACATCTTCATTTTAATGGAATATTCATTAACATCCTCCCTAACGGCGAGGCTAACGGATCTTTAGTTTTCTTGCTACTACTGACCGCTCGAATATTCCACAGGTCTAAAAGCAGACTGATGGGCTGTAATTAAAAACATTTTTATCCATTAAACTTTTTAAAACTACAATAAATATAAGTATTTAAAATAAATTTATAAATGGTTTATTAGGTCTTTTATTACAGCGTTCTTTAGAGTAGTTTTGAAAACATACATTTGATGGAGCTTGAAATTCATTCGTTCATTCATCTTACCCGCTTATTCCCTAATTCGGGGTCACATGGGTTTTTCTGGAGCCTATCCCAGCGCACATACGGCGAGAGGCAGGTTTACACCCTGGACAATTCACCAGTCTATCACAGGGCCACACACAGATGAATGAACAAACACACATACACATTCACTTCTATGGACATTTTTGACTCACCAATCAACCTAATGTACATGATTTTGGACAGTGGGATGAAACCGGACTACCCTAAGGAAACCCATGCAAGCCTGGGGCGAACATGCAAACTCTGTACAGAAAGATCCCCGGCCTGGGAATCTAACTTAGTTTTATTTTTAAAAAGTTGGCTCAAGCTCAGAATAAACTAGAGATGAGATCTGGGTTTGGACATGACATGACTGGACTCACAGCACTTGTAACAAAATCAAATGACCTCTAATTTATTACGCTACAGTGACTTTAAAATGGTATAATAAATCAGTTTATTGGGAGTGAAAAGTAAAGAAGTGTTTAATCTATTTAATTCTAAGCAATAAAAAACCTCCAGGTTTAGTAATATTTTAGATTGACTCTGGGTTTTACTGAGTCAGTGTTTGTGACTTTTTCAGGTAACTATAATGCATGAGTAAAAGCGAGTTGCTTGCTGTGTTCCTTAAGGACAGAAAACTGACTAGCAAAGATGTCTGGGGATTTACCGCTCAACATCAACATTAAGGAGCCACGATGGGACCAGAGTACGTTTATGGGCAGAGCTCAGCATTTCTTTATGGTGACTGACCCTAGAAATGTGCTGCTCTCAAACGAGGTTCTGGAGGAGTCACGAACCATTGTGGAGGACTACAGGTCTGTACAGAATTAATGTCAAGTGCCCACCAAATGGAATTTCTGTGTAACCACCTCAATTGGAATAAAAATGTCCAACCCAATTGAATTGTTTGAGGGATGGAATAAACCTCTTTATAACAATGAGTGTACATTTCTAGACTTCCAGAAAAAAACATTTTCCCCCCCTTAAATTGTCATAAAAATTTCACCAACAGTTTGTACTCAAACACGTGTGATTAAGACCAACAATGATCATGAAGCAATGTGAGTCATGTTTATATTTATTTATATTGAATTTATTATTATATTTATTAGGTTGTTTACATGCTATCAAATCATTCCAATTGGGTAAGTCAGCACACCAATTTGGATAATGTCTTGTATCAACATTTAATTAGTATATTCAGATCGGATTTATGTCAGTCCAAAAGGGAAAAACGTGCCTGTAAACAGTTCCACTGGTTCTGTAATACATTTTATTAATATGTAATCTTGTCAGGCAATAGGTCTGGCATTGTAATACTATATTATCGGAAAAGATTCCAGAATCTGTACGCAGTTTTGGAAAGAATGGCATGTAATATTTTAATACCATATGGTAAAGATGTTAAACTAGCACATTAATATCTATACTTTCTAATTTTATTACCCCCTGGCCAGTAAGATTTGAGAAAGGTACAGTGTGTGTGCGTATGTGTGTGTATAAAATCCATATTTATGGCTATTTATTAGGCTATTTAATTATAATGTTATGATAAATAATGCATAGTGCTGAAAGTTACAAGGGAATTGTAACCTGTTAAAATACCTGACCGCTTTGCACTATATAGGAATGGAGTTGTAAGACCAAGTCTGACAGAGGATCAACTATGGAGGGCCAAATACATCTATGACTCTGCCTTTCATCCTGATACGGGTGAGAAGATGCTGCTGGTCGGTCGCATGTCTGCACAAGTGCCAATGAACATGACCATCACAGGCTGCATGCTCACATTTTATAGGTAAGGATAATGTGTTTATGGATGTGGCAAGATTATCCATGTGTATTTATTGAGTCTATCTGCTTTTTCATGCTCTATGGTAAAATGAAGACTAGGGACAGCTTGAAAGCAGAGAATTCAGTACAGGAAATGAGAGTATGGCAGAAAAATGAAGTGAGTCACCCACAGAGCCCACATGCTTTTTACTGACATTTTTTCTGCTGGTTGAATGTTTAATAATTAAATGATGTTAGAAGAAGGGTGACATGACTAACATTACAGAACCTTTATACGTCGCTGAACTCAATGATGCTCTTAATTTAATTTGAATAGTTTGCCAGTCATTTAGATATTAAAGGGTTAAGGCAGTGATTGGATTGTGTATTATGGTTATATAATTGTTGCAACATATGCTTTGATACCTGTATTTCATTCTTGAAACTTTTGTTGAACAATTAATCCTTGAAAAATTGACCAGGCTAGCAGTAGTTGTTTTGTAGATCTTAGAAGTTTAGATAACTTGTAATACAAGACTGATCAAGCATAGAAACATTACAGCCGCTTCTATCCTTTTTATGAGGGTTTTCTCTTTTATCTAGGACAACTCCAGCTGTGGTGTTCTGGCAGTGGGTCAACCAGTCCTTCAATGCAGTCGTCAACTACACTAACCGTAGTGGAGATGCACCAATCGGCGTTAAGTAAGGACACATTGCTTTATCCAACCTGTTCTGTTGCATTGCTTAAGACTTTTAATAACCCTCTAAAGTCTAGCTGTATGAATGGAAAATATAATCCATGTAAATCCCTTTAGATTTCTTGCAAATCCCAGGAATGTAAGTCTTGTATCGTAAACTTGTCAGCAGATCTATTATACAATAATAGGCATTAACAGAGGTTATTCCGCCTGACAAGGCCTGATGTGTACTAGTTTCTACACAGCCCATAGGGTTTTCTTGGTTCATGCACAAGCCTCTCAGTTGTGGTAAAATTAAAATAGTTATTAATGAACAGTTTGTAGCAACAGTTTAAAGGAACTACATGTAGTTGTAATGGATGCAAAGGTAGACATTTCCAGCTCTTTTTGCCCTCAGCAAACATGAAAATTAATATTTTAATTTGGAATGAATGAATTCTGTATTTTTTGCTTTCAAACCAGATATTAGTTTTTGTTTGGTTGTTTTACAGTCAGCTTGGTGCAGCGTATGTTAGTGCTACAACTGGAGCTGTAGTCACTGCCCTTGGTCTGAAGTCTCTCACTAAGGTCAGCATTTTAAATATTTTAATGCCACATATCCAGTGTGGTGTGTTTGTGTAGCCTTCATAATTCTGTCACATTTGTATAAATTTAAAGCTGTCCTTTTGGTCTGGATTTAAATTAAGAATTTGCATTGAGAATATTATTTGAGAACACTGTGTAGTTCTGTTACTGTATTATGTAATACAATGATTCATTTGTGACTCATATTTACAGTAAGAAGTTAATAAATGATTCGTTTTCCTTGCCAGCACTTGCCAGCAATTATCGGACGCTTTGTTCCTTTTGCCGCAGTGGCAGCAGCAAACTGCATTAATATTCCCTTCATGAGACAACGGTTTGTTTACATAATTTTAATCTATGAAGCATCAGTATTTAGCTGAGTATTACATTGACTGACTGTGTATTGGTTTGGTGTAGGGAACTGAAATATGGCATTCCTGTTACTGACGAGGAGGGGAATCGCCTGGGAGAGTCTGCAAATGCTGCTCAACAGGCCATCGTGCAGGTGGTGGTGTCGCGTATCGGCATGGCGGTGCCAGCCATGGGTAAGGAGAAATTCATTTTTGAATATGTCATGCTAATACATAATAGAAGCGAGTCTGAAAGAAATAAACAAATTTTTTCTCCTTATAGCCATTCCGCCTATTATAATGAATGCCCTGGAGAAAAAAGCTTTCATGAAGGTAAGTCACAATGTCCTTGCTGGTTTTGCTATACTGCTCTAAATGTGTAATTATTGAGCTTTAATTAAATTTACTAATTTAATTAAATGCAGTTCCTTCCTGCCATCATTAGATGGCATAAGAATATGCAAGCTCGTGATTGCCACCACATACAATAGCCTACACCACAGGAAATGCAAATTCTTGGCTGATGTTTTGTTTATATGACCCATGAAACATGTAAATTCTCTCTCCAGCGCTTCCCAGTGCTTAATGCCCCAGTACAGGTGGGCCTTGTGGGATTATGGTAAGTTCCACAGGCACTTTTGATTTCTGGATCACAGGCAATAATCCTTGGCTGTTTATTGTAGCTGATTATTCACTATTGTGTTTTTCCATTCTGATAGTCTGGTGTTTGCTACTCCATTGTGCTGTGCTCTGTTTCCACAGAAAAGGTAAGTGCTTATCTTCTATTTTAAACATTTTTTATTGATTTGTGAAGATGGTGACCCTCTCATTGTATTATGCTGATGTGTGTGTTTGTGTAGCTCTATGAAAATGAGCGGGTTGGAGCCTGAGTTACAGGAAAGAATACGACAGAGCAATCCTAACACGTCTGTGGTCTATTTCAACAAGGGCTTGTAAGAGACACTTGCTAAAGTCCAGACTGCTGTGTGTACATTTGCTATAACAGGTTTGAATAGACACTAAGTCAAGAGTAAACATTCAGGTTTTTGTTTGATCTTTTTCTGTCTATAAATGAACGGCGTGTTGTAAAACCTGCACTTTTCCCTAATTATGCAATCCTGACTGACCTGCAGCTAAAGCAGATAATACTCTAATACGTTTAAAGAATTTCATCACTGCTGCATTTATAATATGGTGTTCTAAATTATTTATTCCAAATGATTTACTGTCATTCAAATTCTATTTATTCATTTGCACAGTTACTTTATTGTTTAGACAATATTTATCAATTTTTAACTTCCAGACCAAACATCTGTCCCTACTTTTATTCACCGATTACAAGAGTTTAGAGGAATCAGTTTAGAGTTATTTTTAAACATTTTAGTAGTCACAAATGTGTATGTAAAAGTGCTCTTAACTATGACACCCCTTACGGCAATAAACTAATACTCCAGCGGATCAGAACGTAGAGATTTAATACACACTCCTCCAATGTAAACACAGCCAGATCTAAGATTTTGTTGATTCTTTATCTAAGCCTTGAGTGGTGCTTAAATATATGTATCGATATATTTCAAATGTTACATTATTGGTATAGCGTGACGTGAGTAAGTGTTAAAACCCTTGAACTGGTGTGTGTGTGTGTGTGTGTGTGTGTGAAGCTTGATATCTAGGGTTTTCTATACTAAGCCTTTGCAATGACTAAGTTCTGGACATAATCCAAATTTAAATCTGTTTGGACCCTGACAGAAATTAGATTTACTCGTACACAAACTAAATAAGAACATGTATATTTGTCAGCTTGTCATTCTCTGTGATTAGTTATATAAAGTAAGCCATGATGGATGCGATATAAAATATTTATTTTTGTGTGATTTAGATCGTGTACCAATATACCAAAAATGTAGTGGTAACCCTGTAAAAAAAAAAAAAAAAACGGTTCAGGGCAAATCAGATCAAACTTAGTTTATAAAGTATTGTGATGTTTTGTGAAGAGTGTCAGTGCATAAGTTAAACATACTTTGAAGTATTTCTTTGTCTTGAATTGAAACATGTGACATACATATGACATACTCTAAATAGCCACTGGGTGGCAGTAAACACCAATAGTACAGCACTCAGTCATTCCTTAGACTGGTGCACTAATCACTGACTTTTACTGGTCTATTGTTTGAGATTATGGTTTGATGGTTCTGGATTCTGATGTTCCCTTTAATTTAACGCACAAACGATAGATATGTGGACCAGTTTAACAGCATTTTAGTAGCACCGTTAGAATTGTCCTGAAGCCAGTGGCGCTGTTTCAACACTGACAAGTATGTTAATGAATACGCACACGTTTAAAGTAAATTAAACACATTGCCTTCAGAATAATTCTTCTTGAATGTACTGTAAACAAATCAGTATGTAACTCTGACTAATAAAGTTATAGCGCAAGTGTCAGCATCGTTTAACCTTTTGGGGGTTTATTAATAGTTTTTAAAATGTGAGTGTTTTACTGGTTGAAACAAGCTGGTCTCAAATTTTTCCCAAATAATTATATTCTCCAAATATACTTATACTAAAAGTATTAAGAGACCTGGCAACTTTTCTTACCACAATTCTATTATTTATCTAACAGACGTCACACTTTTTTTCAAACTACCCTTGTGTTCATGGAGCTCAGAGGGACACTGTGTATAAGAATTAATTATTTTTAGCATCGATTTATCTGCCAGTGTCAAATATAATGAAGTCAACACGTTTTTTTTGTGACTGCTGTTTTTATTGTAAGTACACTCCACTCGGTTCAGGATCCACCAAGTGTACTAATGAAAAAGCTGTTGAACAGGAAAATATGTTAAGCTTCAAGTCTGCTCATTCATTAAGAATTTAAAGTCAGACCGTCATGAAAACATAACCTGAAGCACAGTTTCGCAGCAAAGAACAAGCAGATCCTGACAGTAGAAAAACACTTGATACAATAATTTGAAAAGTGCAAAACAACAGTGCACAAATAGCCAGAACTATGGACTTGAATGGTACAAATGATGCAACATTAGAAAAACACTTTAATCTGGTTTTTATCGGCCAGATACACATTCGACAATTCAGCAAAAATGGCTTTCACCCTGTTTGATAAATCAATGAGGTTCGATATAGGAATGCTTATTCAGTTACTTCTAAAAAGGTATGTTTTAATACTAGCTCAATTAGGGTTTTGAATTATTAGCCTGCCTAACAAGCATGCAAAAATCTATTCCTGAATTATTTTCTTAGCTGCCTCCAAAACAGTCTCATTGCTGAATTTATCTCCAAACTCCTTCTCCCGATGTTCCAGTAGAATTCCCTTCAAATAGACAAAAATCAGTGTAAAATGTTTGATTAATGCTATTTTATTTTAAATGAAGCTCTGTCATGCCATATTGTGCATGATTTAATAAATGGTACCTGCTTGCCAGATCCAATGACAAACAGCCCACCCAGGATGAAGCCCTCTCCTTTCATGTTTCCTTGATAACCTGATCTCCAGCCCCTTATAAAGTTCTGCCAAACTCCCAGGCGGATTAAGCCAAGACCACCCATTTTCCTCAGGGTAGGACCATAGAACACTTGCTGTAACCAGAATAAAACATCATGCACATACAAGAACTTGATTGTTCATTCTATCTAGTCAGGATATGAATGCAGGCACCAGACTGGCCGACTTAATTAAAGAAGGTTCTAGTGTAACAGTTTTTACAATTTACACAGAATAGCCCAATAAACTAAATTACAGCAAGCTTTATATGCTGCCGAAATAATACTAGATTAATATATACTAGCTTTAAAAAGGTACAATACCACAATTTTGTGGAATTCAGTCATTTATATGCTGCTGTGGTGTCCTTTTAAGAAAAACTTAACAGCCTCATGTTATTGATCATAATTACATGACCATCTCATCACACATGAATGAGCACAATTTACAGTTCAAACTAAACTGAGCACTGGGAATTTTGCATATTCATATTTCTTTCATATTAATTCATTAATATAATTTAATACAATTCATTATTTATTTCTTTTATTCAAACAAATTACATACAAGGACAAAGGATTAACATTAAAGAAATGGAGATCATATACATACAGTACATATTACTGAAGCATTCAAACTCAACCTGCGTGACTGCGTATGAATCCCGCTACAGGATTGTATTGGTGCATGGAGTGTGTATGTGCATGGTAAGGACATGCTCTACTAACCTTCTCATCCAGGAAGACATCTCCAGCAAAATATGGTTTGAAATCCTGAATCTCTGTACCAATGTCCTCTTTGACAACAGCGTACAAAGGAACCCCAAGCTTGTCCAGCTGGGGCTTCAGAGAGGATAGCTCAGCGGCCTCCTGCAAACAGACAAGTACACCAGGCATACTGGCAATAAGTACAGCACATATCATTGAACTGGAGTCCAAGCTAATGCAATAAGGTTACCTCTCTGCACAAAAATCATCCAGGCCGGCGTACAGCCATGATCACTGCCCCTGAAGACTCCCACAGTGTTTTCGCTTTAAATACCTTCTCACCTGGATGCACAGAATGTTTCAAGCATTAAACAGGAATTGTGACTAGTACACCAGCATACTGTAAATGTATGTGTTGTTAAAAGAGAAATCCCACTCACTTCCTTCAGTGGTTCTGAGATCAGCAGTCTCCAGATACTCTGAAGTTGCAAACTTGGGTTCAGTCAAGAAAACATCTGTGTTAGCCAGAATAATGGCAGCAATGGCAGCACCCAAAGCACCAAGGGTGACTGACCACATGTCCACAATGGCCATCTTCTCCTCCACAATGGACAGTGGTGGTGTGTCTGAAAAGCCAAATTTAAAGACATAAGCTTGATAATAACTTCCTTCTACTTAATTCTGTAAATCATACTTTTTTATATTTAAGAAGGAAGCCTTCCAATGATTATGGATGGATTTTCTCTTTTCTCATGTGCTGCAGAAGAAAACCTTGTCAGAATTAAACCCAAAACCCTCATATATGAGAGTATATCAATTATTTTCTTCTTACTTCATTAAACAAAACAAACGTCACATATGAAGGGGGGGGAGGTATTAGGTAGAGACTTCTGTTTTCCTCCAGACAAACGATAACATTTACCTCAAATGTAAATCATAAAATCGCATCATTATTTTTGTACCTAATTTGGTAATCTATTATAGAATTCATGCAGACCAATGGCTGTAAAGCAGGCTTGAGCCGTACCTTTACAAGTGGTGGGCTGGCTGCTCTGGTTCTTTGTTGATAGTTGCCGGTTTGTTGAATACATCCAAACGAAATTAACATTACCAAAATTGAGTGACTTAGTGAAAGATTGGCATCCCATTAAGTTTACTGTCTTACACTTTGAGAAACGTTTGGATGTAGAGACTCTTTCGGTGTAGCACTGCAAAGCTGAAGTGCAGTAACAGGTTCGATTCTTAACAACATTATTTGTGTAAGATATACAGGTTCTCACAAACTGAGTTGAACACACAGTCTGTACTCTGTTAAAGGCCATTTGGAAGCATCCGCCCTATCCGAAAAAACAAGTTTTGCCTCATCAACAAGGTTAGCAGCACAAATCTGTGGGGAAAAAAAGAAAAGAAAAAAATGCAAACGAAGAATTTACTTAAGTAAACTAAAGCAATAGTATAGTAATGTTTGTAGAGAGACCGACTGTCCTGCCAAGATCTGGTAATGCGTCCTTATGCTCATGCACACACCGTTGTGCAAATAGAATGGGAATAGAATAAAAATGGAAAGAAATAGAAAGAAAGAAAAATATAGATGATTTTTATATTAAACTACCATTTGTTTTTATTTGACATATAAAAGGTGCAGTAGAACAGCTTGGAAAATGCTAACTCTAGCATGATCACACAAAGTTTTTCCATCCCCTCTGCCCAAACCTACACGTCCTAAACGTCAGCCAGAAACATTTGACATTTTATTTGGAGTTTCAGCTTCATCCATATATTTTCTATTGGATTCAGGACTGGAGATAGGCAACTCCAGAACCCTGAATTGCTTCTTACTCCCTTGTTGTTCTGGCTGTGTGTTTGTGTCATTGTCATGCTGGAAGACCCAGCCACATACCAGCTTCAATGCTCTTACTGAGGGAAGGAGGTTGCCGTAAAATAACACGGTACATGGCCCAATCCATCCTCCCTCAATACAGTTTAATCGCGTACTAATAAAGCTTCTTAAAGACAAACTAACAGGTATGTGTGAGGCTAAATTATCGCAGGTTTTATACAATCTTGGTAGAAATGGAAATGACTTATTTTAAAGATTAATACTATGTCTCTCACAGTTAAGGTGTACCGACGATGGAAATTACAGATCTCGCAATCCTATGTGAAGTGGGAAGATGTTGGCAGTGTATCAAATACTAAAAAGGTTGATCTACTTAAAATATTATTATGAACAACAACAAAAAATTACAATGAACAATTAATTAAGCAGCAGGGTTGCGCGGTGGCGTAGTGGATAGCACAGTCGCCTCACAACAAGAAGGTCCTGGATTCGAATCCCGGGTCGGGATCCTTCTGTGCGGAGTTTGCATGTTCTCCCCGCACTTGTGTGGGTTTCCTCTGGGTGCTCCGGTTTCCTCCCACAGTTCAAAAACATGCAGATTAGGTGGATTGGTGATTGTAAATTGTCCATAGGAGTGAATGTGTGTGTGAAGGGTTGTTTGTCTATGTGTTGCCCTGAGATGGACTGGCAACCCGTCCAGGGTGTACCCCCCCGCCTCTTGCCCTATGTGTGCTGGGATAGGCACAGCTGTCCCCGGTGACCCCGGATTCGGGAATAAGCGGGTAAGATGATGAATGAATTAATGAATTAAGCAACACGGCATGGTGGCATAGTGTTTAGCACAGTTGCCTTACAACAAGAAGGTTCGATTCCTAGGCTGGAGTTTGCATGTTCTCACAGCGCTTGAGTGGGTTTCCTCCAGATACTCTGGTTTCTTCCCACAGCCCAAAGACATGTACATTAGGTTAATTGGTGATTCAAAATGGTCCATATGAGTGAATGTGAGTGTTTGTCTATGTGTGGCCCTGAAATTGACTGTCCTGCGTGCACCCCTGCCTCGCGCCCTATGTAACCCCAAATTTACAGAATAAGCGGGCAAGTGAGTGGGTGAGTGAGTGGGTGGATAGAAAGGCGATTTGTCTACTGGATCTGCCCTGGATAGATAATGTGATGACTCTCGATCACGCCTAAATACACACCCCAACCTGCCCCAAAGCGACGAATACGACAAAAAAAATATTACATAATACATTACGAATAAATAATCTTACGAAACTTATAACTTATATTACCAAATAACTTGGTAAAGAAATATGACGATACTTTAATCCATAATATATAACTATATGTTGTCGATGTCTAGTGTAAATGGCTTATTTATTATTTAGGGTTAGACATTGAACTTGTTTGCCAATATTTTGATTGTTAGCTTTCCTGCTAAACACGATACAAAACCTTAATAGTTGAGCGGTCCGATGTTCTTTAGTGCTAAAGCTGCTTGCATTAGTTAAGAAAAAGTTATTACCAACTTTAGTGTTAAGTTTACTAGTAAAACACTTACCTGTGTTATAGCACCAACCTACAGCCTGTCTAGTCTCTTTAAAGGACTCGTACAACCGGAATTAATAGAGCGCAGAATAGTCGAGCGGAGCAGGCGCTAGGCCAAAGCAATCGAAGTACCCGATTAGAGAAAGGATTATTGTGTACAATAAACATTTATTTTTAACTAGCAAAACATTTAATTATTTTGTTAAAAGGAAACACACACAAATATATTGTTTGACCGCCTTTAGCATGTGTGGATAGTGTGGTGGATGTGAAGAGAGTTTCTGATAGGGTGATGAAAGTGAGGCTGGAAGTTGAGGGCGTGATGGTAAATATCATCAGTGCTTA
>JAOTRA010000032.1:5936056-5947682 GCA_026260255.1 Pseudolaguvia tuberculata
ATCAGGACCGTGGAGGATTTGCTAGCAGCTTTGAACGCTCAAGCTCAGGTGATTCAGGGACTTCAGGAGCAGGTGCGTGCTCTCACCGCTACTGCTTCAGCACAAAGTCCTCCTGCTCAAGCTGCTTTCTGTTACGCCACGCCGGCTTCTCTCCCGAATAAATACAGCGGCGACCCCAATCAATGTCGGGGATTTATACACCAATGCCGTATGTACTTTTTTGAGCAGTCAGCGCGCTTCCCCTCAGAACAGAAGAAATGCGCCTTTCTCATATCCCTGCTCGCGGACCGCGCGCTGGAGTAGGCAACTGCTGTTTGGGAGAAGGAGGAGCGCATGCGATTGTCGAGTGAGTACTTTCTCTCTCAATTACGAGAGGTATTCGAGCACCCTGCGGGTGGTCTCGATGTGGCTTCCCGACTTTACCGATTAAGGCAAAATTCTCAAACGGCAGCCGATTACGCTATCTCGTTCCGCACGCTAGGAGCTCAAAGCAGAATTAATGATGTGGCATTAAAAGCATTGTTTAAAGAAGGACTCAGACCTGAATTACAGGCAGAGATGGTGTGTTGCGGCGAGTCCGATTCCTATTCGGAGTTTATCCAGCGCACCATCAGAGTGGATAACTTAATGCGCAATCACTCCGCTACTGCCTGTGAACCTACTGTTAAGCCTAGCCCCGGCGGTGAGGAAGTCGATAGCGAAGCCATGCAGGTTGGGTCATCTAAGCTCAGCGCACAGGAGAAGAGACGCCGAAAACTGCTTGGGCTGTGCATGTACTGCAGTATGCAGGGCCATCATTGTTCATTCTGCCCCGCTTTGACTACGAAGAACAGTTTTAATGTAAGTTCACCCATTCAATACAAATTCAAGGTGTAGAACTAACTGGTGGGCTTTCTGCCCTTGTGGACTCAGGGTCGGCCTTAAATTTGATGGATGAGAGACTGGCGCAATGACTAAACTTACCCACCGAACCAGGCACACCTCCACTAAACATAACCGCCATTGACGGAAGACAGATTGGCGCTGCCATTACCCGAAAGACCACCCCGCTACTGCTCATTGTACAAGCTACCCATTGTGAGACCGTCAGCTTTCACCTGACTCGGGCCTCGAAAACTCCTCTCATTCTGGGATTTCCCTGGCTGGTCAAGCATGATCCCGTCATCTCATGGGGTAGTGGTAAAATCTTGCAGTGGTCTTCAGCATGCACGCGGCAATGTTTGACTAAGGCGGTAGGGGTGAGTGCTGTAGCGTCCAAGACAGTCACCTCTGACTTAAGCAATGTTCCTTCCTGTTATTCGGATTTATCAGAGGTATTTAGCATAGAAAATGCAGCCCGGCTGCCCCCTCATCGTGAAGTGGATTGTGCCATCCAACTTCTTGACCAAACTGCTCCCCCCAAGAGCCGCATCTACCCGTTGTCTTGTCCAGAACTGGATACACTAGACAAATATATTACGGAAGCTCTAGCTGCTAGACACATCCGGCCTTCCGCATCTCCGGCTGGGGCCGGGTTCTTCTTTATCAAGAAGAAGGACGGTAGCCTCCGGCCATGTATCGATTACCGAGGTCTGAATAGCGTCACGGTACAAGAATCACTACCCTTTACCACTAGTGCCAGCCGCATTGGAGCAGTTGAAGGAGGCTAGGATGTTCACGAAACTTGACTTGAGGAGCGCATACAATCTAGTGCGAATTCGAAACGGGGACGAGTGGAAGACTGGCTTCGTTACCCCTAAAGGCCACTACGAGTACCTGGTAATGCCGTATGGGCTACGTAACGCGCCAGCCGTCTTCCAATCATTCATTAATGATGTGTTGTGAGACTTTCTCAATGTTTGTGTCATAGTATACATTGATGACATCTTGATTTATTCACAGAACAAAGAGCAGCATATGGGGCATGTCAGGGCCGTCCTGCAACGTTTGTTAGAAAATAGTCTCTACGTCAAGGCTGAGAAGTGCCAGTTTCACACCACTGAGGTACAGTTCCTGGGTTACAAAGTCAACACATTTGGCGTCTCGATGGAGTCCAGTAGAGTGGAGGCGGTAAGAGATTGGCCTACGCCGACGACTATTAAACAGTTGCAGCGATTTCTGGGGTTTGCCAATTTTTATCGTCGGTTCATTAGAAACTTCAGCCACACGGCAGCGCCATTAACGTCTCTTTTGAAGAGGTCCCCTACTAAATTGCATTGGACTGAGGCCGCTGACAAAGCCTTTGACACTCTCAAGCGTAAATTCACTACTGCCCCTGTCTTAATCCACCCTGACCCCTCCGTGCCATTTGTGGTTGAGGTTGACGCTAGCGATTGTGGGGTGGGGGCAGTATTATCCCAGGCCCACGGCACCCCTTCTAAGTTGCATCCCTGTGCGTATTTCTCCAGGAAACTAGCGCCTGCTGAGAGAAATTATGATGTTGGCAACAAGGAGCTATTGGCCATTAAAGAGGCCCTGTTAGAATGCCATCAATGGTTAGAGGGCAGCGTGCATCCCTTCACGGTGCTAACCGACCATAAAAACTTGGAGTATGTGAAGGGTGCTCATCGGCTGAATGCCCGCCAAGCACGATGGGCTCTATTCTTCACGAGGTTTAACTTTGTTATTTCCTACAGGCCTGGCTCCAAGAACAAAAAAGCAGACGCCCTATCGCAGAGATTCGACTTGTGCGAGCACGAAAGTCCCAAGCTCATACTGGACCCCAGCATCATTGTTGCTCCGGTGATGTGCGATCCGCCCCAAGGGGTTCCGCCGGGTAAGCCCTATGTTGATGTTGATCTGAGATACCAATTAATAACCTGGGCGCATACCTCCCTAGGCTCTGGTCACCCGGGCGTACGTAGGATGCTGGAACTTTTGCAGGAACGATACTGGTGGCCTCGCATGTCGGAAGCGGTAAAAGCAGTTGTGAGCTCCTGTTCCGTGTGTGCGCAAGCCAAGACACCGCGGCACCTCCCGGAGGGATTACTACACACTCTACATAATCCACAACGCCCGTGGTCGCACATAGCGATTGATTTCGTCACGGACCTGCCAGCCTCTGACGGCCACACCACGATCCTTACCATGATCGACCGATTCTCCAAATCCTGCCAAATGTACCCCAACTGCTACTGAAACTGCTAAACTTCTCTTTCATAATGTGTTCAGGATCTATGGGCTGCAAGAGGAAATCGTTTCGGACAGGGGCCCGCAATTCACATCTAAAGTGTGGACAGAGTTTTGCAAACGCCTGGACATTCACATGAGCTTAACGTCAGGGTACCATCCGCAGTCAAACGGCCAAGCAGAGCGCTTGAACCAAGAGTTGGGTCCATATCTGCGCTCATACTGCTCACGAGAGCAACACCGATGGAGTGAGTTCTTGCCATGGGCCGAATATGCCCAAAACTCCCTCCGGCATTCTGCGACCAAGTTGACCCCCTTCCAGTGTGTTTTAGGGTACCAGCCTCCCCTGTTCTCGTGGACTGGAGAGTCGTCCAATGTGCCGACAGTGGAGGACTGGTACCAGCGTAGTGCGCGAACGTGGGAGGAGGCTCACGTACGGCTCGGAAGAGCTAAAAGTGGCCAGAAGAAGCAAGCTGATAGGCGGCGGAGGCAGGCACCCACATACTCACCAGGCCAAAGGGTGTGGTTGTCAACGCAGCACCTCCGCCTTAAACTGCCCTGTAAGAAGCTCAGCCCCAAGTTCATCGGCCCTTTCAAGGTCGTCCGCAGAATTAACGAGGTAACCTACAAACTACAGTTGCCTACCCACATGCGCATTCACCCTGTTTTTCATGTTTCCCTACTCAAGCCCTACGTGCCAAACAGGGCCCCCAGCGCCTCTCAGCCTGAGCCTCCGGCGCCCATAGAGTTGGTAGATGGCTTGGCATATTCCGTCCGAGAAATTTTCAGCTCCAGATGACGCCGTGGGGGCCTTCAGTATCTCGTCGACTGGGAGGGCTATGGTCCGGAGGAACAATCGTGGGTGCGCGCGCCCGACATCCTCGACCCTTCGCTACTGCTAGATTTCCACGCGCGTCACCCGAGGGGGCGTCCTAGGAGAACGCCAGGAGGCGTTCCTAGGGGGGGGGGGGATGATGTAAGAACTGCGCCGTTGGAGGACCGCCTGCAGAGGGCGCCCTCGTCTGAATTTTAGAGTTCTATTCTGAGGGCGGCCATTTTGGGCGTGGGCGGCCCTATGTAAGCAGGTGGCCTCCAAACATACAGTGCGAAGTATTGTTGCCCTAGGCCTTGCTAAGCGTTGTTACTTGACTTGTTATTGGATATATGTTTACTGACTTCGATTTGGATTACGTTTACTTTGGATTTGCCCTACTGAATTGTTTGCCTTCCCATTTACCCTGCCCAAATAAAAGCCTAATCTTATGCATCATGGATTCTTCTTTGCCTACTGCTCGTTCATTACATGGACTGGCAACCTGTCCAGAGTGTACCCCTGCCTCTCACCCTATGTGAGCTCCAGCAGAGACAAAAGTTCTTAATAATTTATTATAATTATATAAAATGTAATGATTGTTTTGGGGATCTTGTAGCATTGCTAATGTTCTTTGTCATACCTGCTACTGCATGGCTAAATGAGTTATGAGTTTTCATTCATTCATTCATTCATTCATCTTCTTACTCGCTTATTCTCTAATTCGGGGTCACATGGGTCTGGTGGAGCCTATCCATATAGGGCAAGAGGCAGGGGTTCATCCTGTACAGGTCACCAGTCCATTGCAGGGCCACACATAGACGAACAACTATTCACACACACATACATACACACATTCATTTCTATAGGCAATTTAGAATCACCAATCAATCTAATGTACATCTTGTTGGACTGTGGGAGGCCCCACTCAAGCACAGGGAAAACGTGCATACTCCACACAGAAAGATCCCCGGCCTGTGAATCGAACCCAGGACCTTCTTGTTGTGAAGTGAACGTGCTAACCACTACGCCACCACGCCGCCTTTGAAATAATTATTAATTGAAATAATGATTAAAATTAAATATAAATGATCCTCTATAGCTGATTATCCCCTAATTCAGTGTCACAGGGTTAGAATTTAGAATTACCAAGAATAACGAACATGTTTTTAGACTGTGGAAGGAAAACAGAATACCCCATTTAGAAAGACACCTACCGGGAATCAAACTCATGACCCTGTTGGAGTGAGGGGACAAAGCTAACCACTAAGCCACTGTCTTCTTCTTCTTCTTTCGACTGCTTCCGTTAGGGGTCAGCACAGCGGATCCCTCTTTTCCACACTACCCTGCCCTCTACATCTGCCTCTTTCACCCCAACGACAAGCCAACGTGCTTCCAGTAAATAATTATAATTTAAATGATCACAATTCATTTTAACAAATAATTACAAGAAACTATATTAATAAATGGAGAAACAGTAGCACAGTGCTTCAGCCTGCTGACTGAAAGATCAAGCTGCAACTACTGGATTCCTGAGCCAGGACCTTAAACCTCAAATATTCTGTTGGATAATATGATCAAATATGGACCTACAAAAAGCAATAAATGTAAATGAGTGTAAAGTTAAATAGAATTATAGATCCCACTGTATGTTTAAAGACAAATACACTTTGCAATGCAATCATATATAAAGACATATAAAGTCTGCACAAAGCAATACTAACAAGGTCAGTATCTCATATATATAATTTTCTTTATTTTTGCTCAGCTTAAGGCAAATATACAATTCAATAAGTCATATTTAGGATTTATTTAAAAAAAAAAAAAAACCTTTCAGTCTTTGGTTTAAGGCACAAAACGGTGCCCTTTGAATAGCCAGCATATCGGTTAAATTGACACAATATCTGCAATGTGTCTCACACATGTGTGCGCTGAGGTTGTAGATTTGTATGTGTTGTCTGCAGATTTTGAATGAAAGAACAGTTTTTGCTCAGTGACAGGGTTTAACACAATAGTGGATCAAGTTATACAACCGAGACATCTCAGCAAAAAGAGAACCTCCTAGTGGTACTGCCTATCTAAAGACATGAACTGCAGTTAGATGGAACACAGCGCCTAAAAAAATAAATATGTATGCAAAACAGGTGTAAAAAGTCTATGCCAGTTTTATGGTAAATCATTTATTTTATTTTTACCCAATCAAACAAACTTTAAATAAAGCGAAGACTCCAAGCTGGTGGAACAGATTTTCCTGAGGATTTGACTAGAAAGTACTTTGTCTTTGGTTGAGAACATAAAAAGCAAACGTGTAAATGGGTTTATGTTTAAGGGCACTTAAATCAGCATTCACTTATCACGTATCTATCTGTACCAGACCTGCAGTCCTGCTGCAAGGTATACTGTCAAAACTGATCACATGTTTGTGACACCTGCCAGTATTTACCATGAAGTGGGAGATGTGCGGTTCCTCTTAAACTTGAATTGGTCAAAAAGCAATAGGGAAAAGAAGCGTCCAGGTTCTCACCTCGTAATATACAAGCCTCAGACACCGACATGAGCATGATCACCACATATACAAGTGAAATATAACGCAAAGACGGGAACAACCTGTATTAATACAAAATTAATTTCCACAGTCATGATGGCTATTCATTAACAACATTTACAAAACAAACGTAAGTAGAATTTTTAAAACCTTGGACTGTGTTCCAAACAGTACGGTCAACGAAACAGAAGGTTATTGATAGTGTCCATCAGACACCTTAGCTTGGCCCCGTTTAATAAGGCACAATGGTAATGATAGTCGCCTTGATAAATAACATGCAGAATGAGCAGAAAGCACCTCTGTTTGAGAAAAGCAAACAGAACTGAACGGTATAGGCTATGTGGTTGAGTATAGAATGTAAAAATAAATTCCTTAATTTGTTTAACTTTTCTCGTTTTTGACATGAAATAACTATGAATTGGCACAGAATCATGTAGGTTCAACAACACATACCACATCAACCTTTATAACACTGCTTCTTCAGGTCCAGTAATATGTCTATGGGCTATAAAGAATGTGACACTGAAGATGGACAACAGTTTGGTCTCAAAATGTGCAAAAGTGTGTGCAAAGTCCTTTGGCAAACGGTAGTTCAGATTAAACAGAGAATATTTTCTATATTTTCTGAGAGAGACAGCAACATGGGCAGGCCTGCGCCAACTCTCCCTCTATGAGGTTAAAGCATGGACATGTTCTCCGGCTGGTGCTGACTATTTCCACCGAGGGACTCCATTTTCTGATCTTGCCTGTTGCTACCTAAAGCTCCTCCTCTGGCCAGGATCATCATGGTGTTACTGGAGATACTTGCAAACTCAAAGGCAAACGTGCCATAAAACAGCATGATGATGACACAGAAGACCCATTCAAAAATGGCCGAGGCGTGCTGCAGGACAAAACTCTCTTGGACGAAAAACACACCACCTTGAGAAGAACAGAGTTAAGGAATGACAGTCTAGCCCACAAATCCTAAAAGCACATTGTGTTAGATAAATCCCTTTACCTACAGTTTAGTAGCTAAGTGTAATTCAGCTTTTGTGACCATATCTGATTTTTTTTTTAATGACCCACTTACACCATGTTTTAAAACCTGCCGCATCCGATATTCATTCATTCATTCATTCATTCATTCATTCATTCATCTTCCAATCATCTTAAACCCTAATTTGGGGTCACAAGGGTCTGCTGGAGCCTATCCCAGCACACATAGAGTGAGAGGCAGGGGTATACCGTGTCAGATATTGCCACAACAAAATAAACGCAATAGTAAAAGTTTTAACTTCTTGAACAGACCAATTGACAAAGAAATGTGATCTACCATAACAGACACTAATGTACGCATCAGATTCATATCAGATTTATTTCCACATATGAATAAGGTCTAAAACCGATCGGAAAAAAAATGATTCTTTCCTGCTTACACATTCTTCGGTCATATCCCATCTGTGACACATTTGTGAGAGGGAAAAAATGGAAGTGGGTCACTTGATACATATAGTGTAAACGTGGCCCTGGATATAAACCAATAATTTGATTAGGAACAATTGTCTAAATGTATTAAGCTCTCTAAACTGCAGATATACAACAAACATTTAAGTGAGGTTCTCATCGAACATCGGAATATGGAAAAGATCTTGGACTGATTATTTTTAGCGTTTACACTTAATGGTATGAAAAATAAAAAACAAAATGAGTGAGTTTGACCTCAGCTATTATTAAAAAAGGGATAGTTATAGATTGGATTAAAAATTGAGCCTTAGATGGCTTGTTCTTAAAGTGCAACCTAAGATTTTGTAGTCTATTCAGGCCAAAGTTTAAAGGTTTAAACATGTTGAAATGCTTTTCAGATCACCAGGGTTGTAAAAAGAGATTATTTCAGTTATCTTTTATCATTCTAGTAGCTCCGATCAATATGTTTTAATTAATTTCCAAATCCGGTCCAACTGATAAAAAAAAAATCAGGCCACTGTTAAAATCAGACTTTCACAACTAATGTTTAATATAAAATATTTCCCCCCTAGAAGAATAAAGGCTGTTACCAGGTCTTCACAAACCTTCAGCCACATAGCTACAGTACATAGGATTAGCTGCTGTTTTACCAGCTTTATTATGCCACAGAGAAGGATACTTAGCACTAGGGCTACGAAGGCAAGGAGGGTCATGATGAGACGCAGATGGCCCATGTTGTACTCCCCCTGAGTCTTGGCCAGTTTATAAGTGAGCGCAGACTGCACGCTCACAAACAGCACGCTGGTAGGAAAGGCCACGCCGGCTCCAACGTAGTGCAACACCTTTGCATTATCTACCTGCAACACACAAGAAAAAACACTTGAGAGTTTTACTTTGAAACTGAAAAATGGATGTTTAAATTCACAATTAAGTTGCAGCTGAACATTGAAAGGGGTTTGGACAATTCAGGCCTATTCTATGATTGTTTTAATAGACGGCACATACAATTCCAATACCACAGTTTAGTGTGCCTGTGTGCGTGCGCCAGTGTTAAGACCTCCAGTGTACCCTCGCGTCTTGCCCCATGTCCGCTGGGATAGGCTCCAGCAAACCCTGTGACCCCAAATTAGGGAACGAGCGGGTAAGAAGATGAAGGAATGAATAAATAAACTTTAGTAAGATGTTACTGTATTGTCAGCCTAGTCACTGCTCACTGAACAATATTTGCAACCCCAGAAGTTCCAGGCTGACAAAACCAATCAGATCCTCAACCAAATTAGAACACCTCGTGTTTATGTTTATGTGCTTAATTCGCCCAATATGCCAAGCCTTGGCTGATGACGTCTCACAGACACGCATAGGAAAATACATAATATTTCATGATGCCATCATAATGCTCAGCCCAAACATTTTGATTAGAAGGACATTTCTTGGTTTTACGTCTAACACAGTATATATAAACACTTCACTTAAGATGTGACAAGACTTTCAACCTGCAGAAAAACAAATGTTTGTGTTTCAGTAAATTATATCACAGCCAACACACAGCTTTGCCATGACACTATGTATGTTTGTATAGATATTCTGATTAGAAACAATAGTTAAAACCTACATTTACACACCAGGTAAAATGTAATGTTTCTTATATACACAATGCTAATTTGCCACAAGCTACAAACAATTACATTTAAATGAAACAAACTTCATCTAAAATACAGAGATGCTCAATCTGCATTTAGTAAAATAGGTTACTTGAACCACAGTCCCACTCACTACACACACAAAAAAGGACAGGAAAGAAATTAACCCTAGTAATATTTTCCATTGAGGTTCGTGCGAGTGTGTGTGTGTGAGGTGACAGAGGAAGTGTTTAACAGGTCACTATATTTGAGTCTGATAGCATTTAGCATTATTTAGATTTTGTTGTTTATGTGAGCCAGAACCAGCTGTGAGAACTTTAAAAATAGTTTCCAGGTGAGGCACAAACAGTATCTGCTTTAAGTATGTGAAATGGCATTTTGCGGAAGAGATCATTACAGCATGGACCTCACTTTTAGCACCGGGTTTTACTGTACGGAGCTCACAAGCCTGAAGAAAACAAACTGGCACTGTGTAATGTTACTGTAAACGCTACTGTAAACGTCAAATCATTCAGTGTTAAAATGCCAAGCATGTAACTTTTAAGGCTCTTTTGGGAGATTAGTCAAGTTATTATTACAGGTTATTTAGGAACCTCACCAGCAGGGAGCAGCAAACCTCATCCTCTCCAATAATTTAGCAGCCATTCACGTTGGCACATAAAAGAGACTTCATCTCAGAAGAATTACTCAAGTTAATGAAAGTTTAAGGGAATTTAATTAATGCTAAAGCATTCTTTAATTATTTACACATTATTCACATGTCTATAAAAAAGTGAACCCCATCCCCAGATGTGCCAAGACGGTTTCCTTCTACAAAGACATCATATATTAGAACTGATGCTGGACTACTATAATTGGATGAACAGGGTTCAATTCCCAGCACAATCTGAGCAAGGTCCCAAACCCCAATTTTAAGTTTGCCCTGGATCATCAGGGGCATCAGACAAATGCTGTAAATATAAATGCAATGCTCCGGCTAATAAGTCGTTACATAACTTACTGGCTACCAGTTTCATTTTACATGAAAGGAAGTTGGTCATGAGTAAGATGCCTTCAGGGGTGCTGTTGCTTAGTACATTGCTAAATAATAACAGAAAGTCCCATCCCTGTCTAACGGAAATGTTATGACTAAAAATGAAATAAATCAAAAAACGGTGGTGGCTGGGTTCCTTTAAGTGTTTAAGTCAAATGTTTTACTATTAGTAAATGTATTCTAGGGTTGTAGAAAAATATTAATGCAGGTCCTATCACAATATTTAAAGCTTCAGTATTGATATGTTTTAAGCGTAGTTGTGCTTTATGTTAATATTTAATTTAAACCCTTAGTGTGTGTCATTTCCTCCTCCGCTACGTTACTTGACGATGACACATGCTGTCTAAGAAGCAAACGTGGCTGAAATTAAAGAAAGAGCGCCTCCGGCTTTGTATTTGTCATATATTCACATTATTATGTATATCGCAATATGTACGCGATCTTTTGTTACCTGGTTGTATTGAGAAGCTTTCTAATACACAATTGACATTACAATTCATTGAAAAAGGATGGAAAAATTTGCAGTATGTACTGAAAGGCTGTAAATATCACAAATGAGAGGAGAGACTGTGCAACGTGGCACTGTTTCCCCAACATGCACAGGCAGGTTTCTTAGTGTCTACAGCTCCTCACATCTTGCACACCTGTAGCTACACAGCTCTTCTCTGTCCCAGTCCTTTTTTTTTTATAGACGACTGAGAAATATCTGTTTATAAACTGTTAGTCACAGCAAAACTATAGCTATAAACAATTTATGACATTGCATTTTTCTAAGAAAAGTGCACTGCACGTGTTTGGAGGCTGACTGTACTGACATTCTACATGGTGAGTATCTCAGTGGAATATTCCAGAAGTACAGGAAGGCTGGCTGGCTGATGATGAGGTGCAGATGTGGTGTCCAGAATTCATTTTCTCGCTCTGGCTCGCCTTTATGTTTGCGCTTCTCAATCCAAACTCCACACACATACACACACACACACACACACACACACACACACACACACACACACATACACATACACACACATACACACACATACACA
>JAOTRA010000032.1:5966952-5980789 GCA_026260255.1 Pseudolaguvia tuberculata
ATGAATTTCTGAACTAGATCTACAGCAATGATGTTAGATTTGAATGCAGATATTTCCTATTAGTAACACAAATTGTAGAGTACCAAAGGGAACTAGTTATGCGATGCTTTAGAGGGAACGTTAGGATCAAATTACACTGAATTGTAAGTATACAATGATTTAGTCCGTCAATCTAGGCGTTTTGAAATCAGCCAGTAAGTCAATGAAAATGACTACATTTGCAGGTTAACGAGCCTGAGCATCTTACACCTCATTTTAAAATAAAGGAGGTAAAGACAAGCTCATTACAGAGTATGCTACAGTTTAGTTCATTTGACCCCGGCTCAGCCGATTTTAATTGCTGCTGGAAGCAACAGTGTCTTAAGTTGAACTAATTTCCCATTTACAATAAAGATGGCCAAGACAGTCGGGGTCATAACAAATGTGTGTAATGTGTAAAATAACTGCACACACACTGCTTTACATATGCGTATAAAAATCAACACTTATTTACAAATGACAGGATCTGAACAGGCCGCAAATAGGACACAATGGGTAAAGACTTTCAGGTGGGCATTGCATCTCTCCTGGATCACAGATATATTTACTTGGTCAGCAATTATGTTAAAAGCTCCGAACAGGCCAGACAACATCAGAGACTAATTTCTTTCCAGGGGTCTGAGTAAGAGCATAACTGACCTGGCTGTTAAGCATGAAATCGCTACATTATTAAACGATGTCGAATTGAAGGCAGAAAGCTCAATATGCACATTGCACAAGCCCAGCATCAACTCGCATCAAATCATACCAGTTGATGAAATTCATCGCTCTTCATGTAAAGGATTAACTGGAGATTATGCTCTCTGTCTAGAGGATCAGAATAAAGTTTAAGTTTTTATTACCTTAGTTGAGGACAAAAATTGATTAGATGTCTGAATTTGTGACAAACTATAAAATACCTCAGCCAATCTGCTGGCGAGCTTACTGATCAATGTGAATTCTATGATGCCGTGAAAGGGAGGAGGAGTGATTGAAACCCTTTCCGCACTGAGAACACCTGTACGGTTTTTCACTCTGCAGAATCCTCTGTTTTAGAATGGTTGTAGGAGGAAATCCTTTTCCTGTGGGAATCGCACTATAAGAGGTCTTCTCATCCAAATGGACACGTTGGTGTCTTGCAAGAGACGAGGCATGATTAAACCTCTTGCCACAGTGAGCGCAAGTGTAGGATTTCCCATCAGAATGAGTTCTCTGGTGTCTTGACAGCGATGAAGAATGATTGAAGCTCTTCTCACAGTGGTTGCAGCTGTATGGCTTTTCACCTGTGTGCATTCCTCTCTTCATGGGAGTATCAAAAGGGAATTCCTTATCAGCCTGGGCATACATCTTGGCCTCCAGATGGACTTTGTGGTGTCGTGACAGAGATGAGGAGTGATTGAAACCTTTGTCACACTGAGAGCATCGGTAGGGCTTGCCTCCTTGGTGCACCAGCTGGTGTTTTTTCAAGTGGCGCTTTCTGACAAAGCTCTTCCTGCACTGGTTACACTTGTAGGGTTTTTCACCAGAGTGAATTCGCTGGTGTTCTCTCAAAGTAGCTACTGCCGCAAAACACTTGCCACACTGAGTGCATCGATGCGGTTTCTCTCCAGCATGGGTCTTCTGATGCTGTTTCAAATTCGAAGCCGTAGCAAAGCCTTTCCCACACTGAGGGCATGTAAATGGCTTCTCACGGGCATGCAGCTCCTGATGTTTCTTTAGGTGGCGCCTACGGACAAAGCTCTTTCTGCACTGAGTGCATTTGTAGGGTTTGTCGTCAGAATGCATTTTCATATGCTCTCTAAGCGTTATGGCTGCAGCAAAGCTCTTCCCACATTCGGAGCATCTGTGTGGCTTTTCAGGGGAATGCATCATTTGATGTGGCTTAAGGTTGAACGCGTCGATGACCCCTTTACCAACCATTTCCACACCAGTGGTGGCGTAACCCTTCTCCTTCATGTGTATTTTCATATGCCCTCTCAGACTAGCTTCCACAGCAAAGCTTTCGCCACACTGAATACAAATGTAAGGATGGGTTGCTTTATGCATTTCAAAGTGTTGATGCAGATCAGTCATGCTGCCGAATATCTCTCCGCATTCGTTGCACTGCAGGCCATGGGTTTCATGAATGATGACACCATTCTCTGATTCCACAGTCAGCTCTCCTCCATGATCTGACTCATCCTTCACTACATGCTCTGCTCCAGCTCCACCCATGTCAGCTTTTAGCAGCACCTCACCAAGCAGTGCCTCGTTGCCTTTCATGTCTGCCCCACCGAAGTAGTGTGGGTCATGATGTATCTCAGATTTAATGTAGTCATGGTCTGTCTCCGTTACAGCATCAACACATGCCACCGCCCCAAGATCACCATGAATGGCTTCCAGGTCAAGCCTCTTGTCCTCTTGGGTCATAATCTCAGTCTCCGCTGCATAATGCAAGTCACCGACTTGCGTGTGAGTTATGACACACTCAGACCCCAGCGTGTCAAGGCCTGGTGTGTCACACTCAGTCTCTGACTCGGCCATCAGGACGCACTCCAGCCTGACGACTTCCGTCTTTCCGTTTAAGTGAAACTTAGCGCTGCTCTACGAGCACCGCTTCCTTAGTGAAAAAATGTTTGGGACCTTCTCGGTCGGCACAAGCCAGGAGGCGTCTGGTCTGTAGGAAACAAAATAAGACTCTTACCAAATGCATGCAAGTGCATAAAGAATGAAAAGTAAAGCAAATAACTTATTTATACTGATTAAATCTCCTACAAAGCACTTAAATCTAGGATTAGAAAAAGGGATGAAAATGTATTTTTGGTATAAACCAGTTTATCATCTTAGCTAGTAACAAACGTGTTTCCAGAGACGATGAGCAGCCGAATGGAAGCTATAGAAAGAATTTAGACAATTAAGCACAAACAAGCCGGTTACCATTAAGCTAGTTGGCAGGATCTGTGCACGGCTAGTGTTAGCCGTTATTTATTACGAGCTAACTTAGCTGGCAAGGAACACCTGTTAAAGCAATGGTAGTAGTGGTATAAAAAAAATCCACGACTTTAAGACACATCTATAAAATGGTTCAGCATAACCATGGAATTAAACCTTTGAATAGTGAACCGTACGACAGTGCGAAGTTAAAATTTTTAATTAAACATCCCATTGCTGGCTAATTTAGCTGGCTAACCAAATTGGCTAGTTAGCTTCTTGAAGCACGCAATATCAGCTAACTAGCGGGGCTAACTAGCAATTTGGCTAGTAGATAAATTAGATTTTATATCCAGGATAAAGAGTATATATATATATGTGTGTTTTTTGGGTTTTTTTAAAAAAAGGTACGACAGGTACTTAATGCCGTTTCTTGGTCCGGTGTTTAAGTTTCGGAGCGGCCTTCACTAATTCCAACTGGAGAATTCCGACACGGTAGGCATCTTGTACAGCTCAGACTGGAACAGCTAAACTAGCTCTAAAATGGCGGCCGCTAGCTTCCGCCCTCACGGCAATGTAGAGACGCAACTCCGGCTACAGCGCAGCTACCGCCATGAAAAAACCTACAAGTTGTGACGTTGGTTGATACACCACACCGTTAAACGGCGTCTAAAAGCAGAAAATGAGAGCGTATTCGGCTACATCCGTTACACGGGTCGGGGAAAACTTAAAATAGCTAAATGTTGCAGAGGCGTTTAGAGAAAAGCCCGGGAAATGCGGCCCCCATCTTACATAACCAACAAGCGCAGCTATTGTGATTAAAGAACAGTTTAACCGTTATATGCTTGTATTTCCTGTTGCTATAATACAACGAAAACTTTGCTCAGAGAGAAGCGAGGATAATGCTACAGCTAACGAGGAAATTGTCGAACGGCTCGGTGAAACAACATGGCCTACCATGCAGCTAAAGCCGAAGCACAGCGCTAAACACAGCCAGCTACCGCCATTAAACTTTGTGACGTTTAGAACACCCGACACCGCGACGCGTTCAGGAAATAGAAAACTCGTCAAATAACCCAGACAATCCAACGGCGTACGTCATAAAGAAACATTTAATCTCGTTAAACCGATTCGGCCATTAACTTGTCATTATAGCACGCTAGTTAGCCTATTAGCTGGCTAAGTTCACTTCTAAAGTTTAATGTAAAGGCGTAGAACACGGAAACTCATCGAATAATACTAATTAATATAATAACTTCGGTTCACAGACTTCCCAACCTGTTTGTCCTTTAAATGACGGGAAGGAACGCGGAAGTGTTGCTGTTTGCAGGCCTTTGCTGATCGACGGCCTATAAAGATTTGGGATTGTTTACGTCTCCACCGCTCGGCTGCGCTCTGAACCCTCACACACTCTGTCCACACGGCCGCTGAGCCTCACACTTTCTGGCGCCAAGTGCGTTTAAGCGCATGAGCAAAAAGACGATACGTAATTCAGCGGCTCACTGCTGCCCCCAGAGGACTGGTGCGGCCGTTAACTCAAACTCGTTTCTGTGAGGGGCCACACCGTTTTTAAGTTTTTGCTATCACACAATACAAAGCCGAGATGATGAATGAAAATTTGCATGTTATCCTCGCGCTTGCGTGCGTTTCCTCCGGGTACTCCGGTTTCCCCACACAGTCCAAAAACATTGGGTCAATTTATGGTTCTAAATTGTCCATAGGAATGGATGTGTGAGTGGTCGTTTGTCTATGTATGGCCCTGCGATGGACTGGCGATCTGTCCTTGGTGTACCCCGGCCTTTGCCCTATGTGCGCTGTGATGAGGTCCAGCAGACCCCAGTGAATGAATGAATGAATGAATACTTGTGTAGTTTATTTGTTATGGATTCATTTGTTACTACAGCCGCAGTGGGGCGCTTTCACCACGGATTTTCCACAAGTAACGCAGTCACAGGTGGAGGTCGTAACAGGACGCTTAAAGGACACTGATGCCCTCTACTGGCCGGCTGCAGTAAAATTGTAGCCCAGCCCATTGCATGTTACAAATGATGTCAGTTGCAGCCCTACTTTAGATTTTAATACTAATATGGTTGTTTAATCTATCTATCTATCTATCTATCTATCTATCTATCTATCTAGATATTATAAAGTGGCTTTAGTGTGTACACTGTTTTAGGCCTTACTGTAGTTTCAGATAGTTATATGTTCTGATAGTTGGGCTAAAAGTTTATTAAAATGATCCCTGTTTGCTTGTATCAAACCTAATGGATTACTATCACTCTAGATCATTGTACATTTTGCAAAGCCGCACTAAAGTGTTGGTAGATTTATGGAGCTGCATAAGAACACGATAAGAATGAAGTCTTGTGTTCTCCCAAATGACATTGAATACAGACAGCCACAAGCTTCTGCATGTTTTGTTAGTTACTGCAGGCAAAGTAAGTGCACCAGGTAATTACCAGACAAGTTTCTGGAGGAAAAACAATGCAGATCCATTGCATCATGTTTCCTGTGGCCGTTAATATTTAAGACACCTCCATCTCTTCTTCATTCTTTCATTCATCTAATTACCCGCTTTTTCCCAAATTCGGGGTCACAGGGGTCACACATAGGGCGAGAGGCAAGGATACACCCTGGATGGGTCGCCAGTCCATCTCAGGGCAACATACCATTCACACACACATTCACTCCTATAGACTCACTAATCGACCTTATCTGCATGTTTTTATACTGTGGGAGAAAACCGGAGTACCCGGAGGAAACCCACGCAAGCTCCACACAGAAAGATCCCGGCCCGGAATTCGAACCCGGCACCTTCTTGTTGTGAGGCTGTTGTGTGCTATCCACTACGCCGCCGCGCCACCTCCATCTCTTCTTAATCAGTTTTATTATCAATGCCTCTATAGACACACTGATATCATCTCTATAAATACTCGTGAGTGAATCCTGCTCACACTTCATCATGTCCCATTTCCCAATGATTAAAAGCACTAGTAGATCTCGATGTTCTGTTGTGGAATCAGTAATTAGGTGATTGCAGTGCAGTTTAATGTTTATCGCAAGTTTTACAGCTTCCTGCATAATTAAAACACACAAGGCAAGCCATGGCTCTAGAACATTTTATTTCTGTCACGATTTACAAAGGTATTTATCTTCCATGATTAAAGTGTAAAGAATTCATACAAGTTGACTAAAATGTATAAACAGAGTAGCTTGGTACTAAAATAGCTACTACAATAAGAAAATCTATAAAACTCAAAAGTCCAATTATCCCCAAAATATTGCATGCACTGCTTAATAATGTATCAACAGAAATATTTACATGAAATAACTATAAATATGCACATTTATACAGAGGTAAACCCAGCCGTTCGTTCACACATTCATGACAGGGGTGAGTTGGAGAAGAGAACTCTGAGGATGAATGCTGCTGGATTTGGAGTGGAGCTTTTCAAGGTTTTGCAGGAAATTCTGTCGTTTCAGACCTTTGAGTATCACAGAGTTCGGAGAGGTCAGACTCATGCGTGTCCTGCAAATAAACAAAAAAAAGTCTTTGTAACGAAATGAAGGTCATGACCTTTTTATTGAGTGAGTGTTTTTAATGTCAGCAAAATGGCATTAAAAGTGCATAAATATTCATTCATTCATCTTTTAACCCGTTTATTCCCTAATTCGGGGTCATGGGGGTTTGCTGGAGTCTATCCCATCCCAGCACATATAGGACAAGAGGCGGGTGTAAACCTTGTACAGGTTGCCAGTCCATCTCAGGGCCACACAGACAAACAACCACTCTCACACACATTCATTCACTCCTATGGGCAATTTAGAATCACCAATGAACCTAATCTACAAGTTTGTGGACTGTGGGAGGAAACTGGAGTATCCAGAGGAAACCCACGCAAGTGCAGGAAGAACATGCAAACTCCGCACAGAAAGACTCCCGGCCAGGGAATCGAACCCGCGATCTTCTTGTTGTGAAGCGACAGTGCCAACCACTACGCTGCCTATATTATATTATATTATTTTGATATACTAATTTAGATTTTTATTTAACTAGATTTTAGATGACTAACCTCGGAGAGTCAATGCCGCTGTCTGCTGTGTTGCTGTGATTCTCTACAGTTTCAGCCGGACAGGTTTTGTTAAGATCACAGTGACTCACACTTGGAGGTTGAAGGTTATCAGCATCCGCGGATGGATTCTGGTTGTGGTCCTGCGAGTGAGAAATCCAGTGGCTGGTTTGGTCATCGTCATCGTCTGCCGACTTCATTACGGTTTCAGTGTCTGAGCCCCCTTCGCTCATTTGGCTGTAATCAAAGATACTGATATCCAAAGTATCAGTGGGCTCCTCGATTCCAGGGCTCAGCTTGTTCAGATTTTCAGTGACAGGCTGTGGGTTTCCGCCAGCGCTGCAGTCTACTGGTAGGTTGGACAAACCAGGCTTGAGCTCAGTTTGAGGCCACCTGTATTCATGCTGTCTCTGTGGGGCTTGTATACTGTCTTGACGCAGAGTTAAGATTTTTTTAGTTATAAAAGAGCTGTCCCAGTTCTCATCGAAACAGACCGGTTCACGGGAGCGAGATGTGCCAGCGTGAACTAACTCATTCACATGCTCCTCATTCAGGCAGAGGGAGCTACATCCATCGTCATCTAACTCAACATTCTGGTAAATGTGGTGCTCTGTGTCAGTGTGTGCGTCACTATCTGCATGGTTTCCGTGGCTGCCTGCCATGCTGCCAGTTTGCTGATGTGAAGACAAGAGGTCTGGACAGTGTTCAGATTCCTCTTTACTGTTAACTACATGTAAAGACAATCTACATCGAACTGTAGGTTTGGCCCATGACACGGGTAACGCTGTTGTTTCATATGACAGCGAAGTAAAATCTGTAGCAAACATTTGATCAGGTGCAGGTTTTAAATCTCTCTCTTGTAAAACCTGTTTCTTAAGATTCACTCTTCTATCGCTGAACTCTCTGCCCTTTTGCCTGACTTTGTCTTCTATCCTCAATGTACTATTTTCAGGGTAGAAAGAGCTGTAGTCACCAGGAAGTTCTTGGATTGTCTTTGCTGCATCTACGCTAGAGTCCAAAATCAATTCTCTTTTATGCAGCTGTTCACATGACCTGTCGAATGGTATGCTGGATTTCTGGACGTCTTCACTAATACCTTTAACACAGTGTGGATCCCAGGACTTTGACCTGTGACCTGCTCGATCTCGTCGACTAGACGTCTTGGCTTCTCTCCGCCTTTGTTCTTTATGATTGACGGCTGCATGGCATCCCGGCATCGACTGAAAAGGACCGTCTAGGCGCTTCTTATGGACGAATTGTGCATCCAAAGCTGCACAGTCTTCATTATGTGGAGGGAGATTTTGTACCAATTCAGGCCTGAGGTGAGATGGGATGAGGTCATCCCCATCCTTATCCCTTGTCCTCTGTTTTTCTTTTACTGAAGGACCTCTCCTTTTGCTCCGACTGGCTTTTGGGGCTAATTTTTTACCACCAAGTTTGTTTGAAAGGTGCCTTTGTTTAGGGAGCAGGATCTCTGTGGACATGCCTTTGTCAGTAGTCAAAGCCTTGGTCACTCTTTCTGCCTTTTCTTCCATTTTTTTCATTAGGACTGTATGACGGACAAGATTATCAACAGTTAACTCGGGGTTGATCCTTTTAATGATCGCATGCTCCAAATCTCTGGGAAGGTTATTAAGATCATCTTCATCCCTGACTGGCCATTCCTCAGGTGGAAATTGTCCAGAGAATGTAGAGTATTCTTTCTTTACCTTGGTTTCCTTCTTTCCTGTGTTACGCCGAAACAGGTTGAGGCCAAATTTGCGTCCTGGTTTTTCTTTTTCTTTACGGCTAGTGGCTGTAGACTTGCTGATTTCACTGGCCTGGTAGTCCGCTGCCGTAGATGTCGATTGGTGTTGGACAGTTGGCTTATGTTCTCTAGGCCACTTTGTGCTTTTCCCAGTGCATTCGCTTAAGCTGATAGACTGCTCCTGGACAGAAGGGGAAGCAGTTTGTTGAGGTGTGAAGCAACTACAGGACTTGCAATGAGCCATAACAGGCACATCATTAGAAGCCTCCAAACAGCTCTCGTTGCTCATCAAGTATGTAATCGGAGGAGGAGAGATACGCTCATTATCATTTGTCCACCAGTTCTTCTCTTTCATCAAGTTGTTGGTGATAAAGTATGTCTGAGGTGTAACAATGAAATAACCTTCTCCAGTGTGGTAGATTTTTCTCTCTTTAATAAGAGCTCCCAGAGCATTGTAGAGGATCTCTTGAGTGGGGATTGCCATGCCTAAAAATAAAAATGCCATAAAATGTATCAAATCACACTGAATAATAATAAAATTAACTTGGATAAAAATGAGGTACACATAATACCTGGATGGGCCTTCATCATGTGATTGATGAGGGTTTCTTGGTTCACCATGACATGAGCAACGTTCATGTCAGATATAACTGAGCATAGAACCTCAGACAGTGGAATGAACTGCGACTGACAGATAGGCGACATTTGTACTGAAGAAACATCACCTGTGAAAAAGACAAAAAAGACTTTTCAGTATTTATTTTACTATCAAATGCAAATATATTCACACGACAATATTGAAACAACAACCAAATACACATAAGAGTATAGCTAAGGCTAAATTATAAGAATTATTGTTAAAGTCGGGGCGGCTGGTTAGCACGGTCGCCTCAACAAGAAGGTCCCAGGTTCGATTCCCGGGTTTCCTCCCACAGTCCAAACACATGCAGAATAGGTCATCGAGTGATTCTAAAAATTGTCCCTAGGAGTGAATGTGAGTGTGAATGGTTGTTTGTCTATGTGTTGCCTTGAAATGGACTGGCGACCCGTCCAGGGTGTAGCCCCGCCACAGTGGTGGCTTGGTGCTGTTGAGAATTGAGTCCATTATATATTTATGTAGTCAGCTGACCACATTGTTTAAGCACATTGCTGAACCTAAACCCTGTAGCAAAAACTGTAGCAAACCCAGATCATAGCATTGCCCCCACAGACTTGCACGACAGGCACTAGCCATGATGGGTGCAAAACTTCATTCAACCCCTTCTAACCCTGATGTGCCAATCCCTCTGGAACAGGTTAAATCAAACTCTTCAGACAACATGACCTTCTTCCATTGCTCCAATCTTTAGGCTCACTTGCAAATGAAAGCATACTTTCACAGTTAGGCCTTTGGAAAAGGCCAATCTTCTTTTGAGGCCAATCCCCTACGTATTGTACATGTGGAAATGCTCCTACTTTCAGTATTGATTATAGCCGTGAGTTCTACTGGTGTAAATTTACGATTTGTAAGATTTAAGATTTAACTGACGGCTGATCCCAAGAATTCCTCTTGGAAAATGATGGTATCCTTCCAGTAGGAAATAGTGCTAAGCCGCCCTTAACACAATTTTAGTAGTTTCAGCAATCAGCTTCAATTATTTTTTGCTTGGTGCATAGGCCAATAATTGACTCTTTCTGAACCAGATTATCACCTTTTCCACGACCACAGGGTGGTACTTCTGGCATGAGATACTACATACTGCATCAGTTAGGGTTAAATCATTTGTTGCCAGCTGAAACATAATCAGTAATAATCCAGTAATTATCCAATGGGAGGCTTTTATTTGCTTAGTTAAATCCAGGTGCTGACTTTTTATTGGCCATACAGCAGTAAAACTATATACCATTTAAAGAATCAATGTCTGTGCTTTAGATGAATTACATTAATGATAATTCCAGAAACTCTATGTTACCAGCCAAAGAAATTACTGTTTGTTCCTTTCCAAAAAAAAGGACCAGACCCCACACATTGCAATGGCTTAAGGCCACCACACATTCTCTCTTTTATCCCAATAATGTATATTACACAAGCTCACCACAATGTTCTGACAGGCATTTCATCACACAAGACATACAATATCTTTCTATTTTTATCGTCTACAATTCAAATCCAAAAATTCCAAATATAAACGTGCAATTCCAGCTGCAGAGTGAAAGTGTTGATGTATTTAACAAATAGAAGCTAATAAAATATAATAAAAGTACAAGTCAATTGTTTTGATGCAACACTTACACATACACATACTTAACACAGCAAAGTATTGTACCGTCATCAAAGTGTCAAAGGGACAAGTCTGATTGTTGGCTACTTTCTTGGCAAAATGTTGTGCATGTTCTTACTTTGTCTGAATAACTAAGATAAAATAAAAATTCTGAAATTTGAGGCGTCTATAAGGCACTATTGACAGGAACACCATAGTCCACCATGCGTCATATTTCGATATGAGGAGCAGGGTAATGTCTAACTATAAGGACAGAAAACCTATTTATATGTGTTATATATACACAATATATATAGTGCAATGATGACAAATGTTTTTAAAGGAAACCTTAAACTCGCACAATAAATCCTTTCAGTGCTATTCAAATGTACCACAAATCCTTGTTTATGTATTTGCTGTTCTTAAGTTAGACACACTTGCAAAACAGGTGGTGCACGCAGACCGTGATTGAATTAACGAATGGAGGTGACCACCACACTGCAGTAAATCTATCTTCTACTCTCTGGCAGAGGGAAAACACGGTCTGTTCACTGTAACTTGAGGCTGAAGCCAAACATTTAAACCTTTGTTTCATTTACCATGAATACCCTGCCAGGTGCCATGGAAACGACACGATGGGGTCCAAAAAAACATCCAGGGTGGCAAAAGACTAAAAGACAAAAGGAAATGTAAGCAGTGACTTTTATTTGGGGTAGAATTTCTTTTCTCATAAAGGGTCAATGGGTTATTGTGTTATTGGTCCACAAACACTGAGTGTTATCGAACAATACTAATAACCTAATTCTTGATTTGGAGTTCTGAGCAAAAGCAAAAGAGTTCTGATCTGTTTTTGCAACCTACATTTGAACTAATAGAAAGCAGATGCTAAATGTCAGGCATGATGACACATTTCTATACTTATTAGCAGGTTGAGTTCAGACAACATTCATAAGCAATAGTCTAATCAAGTTACTGAAAATTCAGCAGCAGCTCCTTGTTCCTCCGTGGCGAACTATAAAAATAAACTTGACCATCTTAGTCAAGCCATTCTTGATATTACAGACACTTTGACTTTGTCTAACTGACCAACCTACAATTTTTTTGTCCTTTTGGAATCAAAATGTGGTGTGTATAAAACCATAAAAATAGTTCAATCAGGTTTGTTTAACTTGTGGTTAAATGATCTGGGTTGGAAAAATAATGTCTGAAAGGATGCAACCCTAACTCGAGTAAATTTAGTCATCTGTGTGGTTTCAGTCTGCAGTCTTCATAGACAAACCACAAAGGTAAACTCGGAAGGAGGGAGAGAGGGAGGGAGGGAGAGAGAGAGAGGGAGGAGGTGAAACACTCCCTAAACTAATAAAGATCCTAATTTAATGTGGTGAGGCTCATTCCTCATCATGACCACTAACAAGATGTTCTTCAATGGATGCTGCTCAGTCCAAAAGTAGTTAGCGTAAGCAAATGCCGAGGCATATTTCAGAACGTGATTTTTCCGCTGAAGGGTGAAGGAAGTGGATAAAAGCCAATCTGTGCAAGTTGCCTATATAAACCTTGGTGTATTTACTTCTTTCTAGACTTCAACACTTCTCTACACCGCAATGGAAATCATAGATAGAGGATGGTTTCATCCAAGCAGAAAACTTGTCAAAAAAATGTGATCACAAATGATGATACAATTACTCAGTTTGGGGATGTATCGACTTGTTAAATTCACAATTCGAATCAAACACCGGCCAAATATGATAGTCACAGGGGATTGGTAGAGCCTATTCCAGTGCACATAGTGCGAGAGCGGAATAGGTCGCCAGTCCATTGCAGGGCCACACATAGACGAACAACTACACACATTCAGTCTTATGGGTAATTTAGAAATCACCAATCAACCTAATGTACATGTTTTGGACTGTGAGAGGAAACCCACACATGCGTGGGGAGAACATGGGAAGAGAGATCCCTGGCATGGGAATTGAACCCAGGACCTTCTTGTTTTGAGGCGACTATGTTAACCAATATGCCACCTACGCCATTGTGATTCACAATCGTGACAAATGGGTAACTTGGTGGCATAGTGGTTAGCACGGTTGCCTCACAACAAGATGGTCCTGGGTTTGATTCTTGGGTCGGGGAGCTTTCTGTGCCGATTTTGCATGTTCTCCCTGCGCTTTCCATCGTTCTTTGTTCTTTTTATTTATAAAGCACATTTAAAACAGTCCAAGGACTGACCAAAGCGCTGTACAACATATATAAACCATAAAAATATAGAGCACATACAATCCCGTCAGCATAAGCTAAGACATGTTACTTAATAAGCAATAGAAAAGCATTAAGACTCCAATCAATTTACAAAAGCTAAGAAGAGCAAATATGTTTTCAATTTAAATTTAAAAACAGAGAATGACGGAGCAGCTCTGAGGTCTGCTGGAAGACTGGTCCACAATCTATCACCCACCACTGAAAAAACTCCGTCTCCTCTTCCTCCGCGTTTCCGCCAAGAGGAGGAAACTACAAGGAGATTTTGATTGCCTGATCTTAAATCTCTAGTAGGGTTGTAGGAGTGTAGCAGCTCAGATAAATAGGTTCGAGATTGTGTCAACATTGTGTACTCCGGTTTCCTCCCACAGTCCAAAAACATGTACATTAGGTTGATTCTAAATTGTTCATAGGAGTGAATGTGTGTGTGTTTGTGTGTGTGAGAATGGTTGTTTGTCTGTGTGGCTCTACGGTGGACTGGCAACCCTATGTGAGCTAGAATAGGCTCCAGCAAACCCCCCTGAACCTGAATTAGGCAATAAGCGGGTAAGTAGATGAATGAATGAATGAATGAATGAATGAATGAATGAATGAATGAA
>JAOTRA010000032.1:6023549-6044102 GCA_026260255.1 Pseudolaguvia tuberculata
CACACACACACACACACACACACACACACACACACACACACACACACACACACACACACACACACACACACAGCTTCCCAGTACCGTTCTTTAGCAGGTTAAATCAATGCAAGATGAAACATTTATTGAAGGTTAGAATACTTTTAGAACTCTCTGTAATGAAGCAGGTCAAAGGTCGTAGTATTTCTCATTGGACATGCTGACATGCCTAGCCTCAGAGCTAGGATTCTCCTAATTTCTTCTCCAGTTCTACAAACACCTTCATGTTGATGTCATCCACTTCATCCATCACCTTCAAATCAAATGCAAGAGTAAACAGATAAGTATAAATGCTGTCTTAACATAGGAAAATGATATTTCCTTGTTTACTATCTATGGCCATGTTGTAGTCTCACCTGTTCCACATCATCCACCTCTGGAATGTAGAACTGCAGCATGTTCTGTATGCCATTCTTTAAAGTGACAGTGGAACTGGGACAGCCTGTGCAAGAACCGACAAGCTTCAGCTTTACTGTGCCGTTCTCAAAACCCTTAAAGATAACATCTCCACCATCCTCCTGTACGGTAGGTCTGAAACCAGGAAACATAGAACTGCTCTTCTACAATCAAATAAATACAATTATTAAATGGTAACACAGGCGGCGTGGTAGTTAGCACTATTGCCTCACAACAAAAAGGTTGCGGGTTTAATTCATTGGACGGGGGTCTTTCTGTGAGACTTTGCATGTTCTTCCCGTGCTTGTGTGGGTTTCTCCGGGTTCTCTGGTTTCTTTCCAACCATAATTTTGATTGGTGATTCTAAATTGCCCATAAGAGTGAGTGTGTGTGGTTGTTTGTTTATGTGTGGCCCTGCGAAGGACTGGTGTACCCCTGCCTCTCGCTCTATATGCGCTGGGATAGGTTCCAGCAGACCCCAGTGATTAATGAACGTAATGAATGCTAACACTTATTTAATGTATATGCCTAAAAGTTTTAACATAAAAGTTACCTGATTCGAGTGTCTAAAAGCTCTTTAATCATCGAGACAATCTCATCATCTTCCTCCAACGCACCTACAGAATAAAAAAAAAATCAGGGTTTTTGCGGTTATAGTAAAGAAATGACTTGCATATCACCATTGGAAAATAATTCATTTATTTTAGAATGACTTTGATTTTCTAAGTCTATCTGTGTAAAACATAATAGATTAAAAAACATTTTGCTTGATTTATTGAAGGTCTTTATAGCTCTCTGCAATGGAGATGGTCAAAGATCATGCGTCATCATAGTCAACTCAAGTCATCATATGCTAAAAAAGCAAAATTAAACAAAAGAAACAATGTAAATTAAACAAACTATTTCACACAAATGTAACAACTGAAAGTTAAATCACATGCCAAAAATCTTTACAAAAAGAATTAAGTACAACTAATGTTTAAGGCAAATGTCTAGTGTTTTTTCTAAACCCGCTACAAAACCTAAAACATGTAACTCAAACATGGCTTGACTGGCTGATCCACTATGTTTTGGCTAAAGATAAAATTGAGAGTTGTGAAGAAAAGGAGGAGTCTGATATTTACCAGCAGTAACCATTGTATTCATGTTCTGGTAAAATTCCACCAAGTTACCTGGTCTTTTACTTACTGTTTTCAGGATGTGCTTGTCCTGTTGTTACAGGTTCTCCACTTTCCAGGAACATTGTGATGATCTCAATGGCATGTTGTTTTATGTCTGTCCACTCCACACAATTATCCGTCTAGGATCAAGAGCAATAAAGAAGTTATTCTGGTTTTGTTGACTTATTCTGGTTCTGTTTAACAGAAGTCTACATAAGTACACTTATTTCTTTGGTTTGATTCACCTTTGTCAGCGTAATGAAATCAGGGCCAAAAAACACACTTTTTACACCTTCAACCTGAAAAAGGTTTCTGTAGAAACAATGGGGAAATATGGGTTTTTGTTCTCCCAGTGGTTTGAGTATAATCTGTACCACATGAAACGACATACATCAAAGTTTTAAAAGTACAAACCATTTCTGAACTCAAGAGCAAGGACAAACTGAACAGGCATAACATTTAGTGCTAAACACAGATAAGCCGTCCTTCACTTTTGTATGTGTTGGCTATCTTCATTGTCTGACACAATATTCATTATAAGAGAAAAGCAAATGAAAATATTCACAAACAGGGATCTTCTTTTCTCACAAACAAGCTAAACAAAAGCTACCTGGCCAAAGAAGAACAATCTGCAGAACTTGGATTTGGGAAGTCAAGTGTTCCCTGTCCTAGCACAGGCTTCCCAGGCAGGAATTTCAAACTTCTGGGGTTTGGCGTGTCTTCTGTTAAAACTGACAACCATCGTACTGCAAAATAAAATGACACATTAACATCAAGCTGCAATTAAAACAGTTGTTTAAACAAAAGCTTAATCAAGATCTATATCAAACAGTCGATCTAGTTCACTTTTTTCCGTTACGGACAGGATTCCATTGAGGTTCCATGATTACATCACTTACATGTTATAGCATTTTACACATTTTAATATAGGACTTTAAAGCCACTTACCTGGAGAAGATTTGTTTTGTGACTGTTGTAGTTCTATACGATGTGTTTGGATTGACCAAATGGAACGGCACTGACCTCTACTTAGTACAGAAAACCTAGAAAGAGATTTTTTTTAGTGGATAACATTCACAAATATTTCAAAGGCAACCAGGCGTCAGTGATAAGAAAAAAAATTGCATCACAAAGAATTGCTGACAATGTAGCTATAAACAAACACACACACACACACACACACACACACACACACACACACACACACACACACATACATACATAGATACTTTCTGTTCAACTCATATGAGGATGGGTTCCCTGTTGAGACTGGTTCCTCTTAAGGTTTCTTCCTAAGCACACAGTCGCCCCCGGCTTGTTCATCAGGGACAAACTGTCAGAATTGTAAAAAGTGGTGGCAATGCGGCTTCGGTGGTGGCAATGCGGCTTCGGTGGTGGCAATGCGGCTTCGGTGGTGGCAATGCGGCTTCGGTGGTGGCAATGCGGCTTCGGTGGTGGCAATGCGGTCATTATATTTTTATCACAACTGTGCAACTTAAGATCTTAATCAATCTAACCAATCTGAACTCTACTGAACTGATTATTGGAGAGACAAAAATTATATTTAGAAATAGATCCTTTGATTGCATCTTAGGCTAAATGTCACATAAAAACCTAACATGAAAACTCCTAATCTTACCCGCTTATTCCTTAATTGGTGGTTGGTGGGCACCCGAGATAGACCCTTATACCCTGGGGTATAAATGAGATCAATTCTAAAATCATCTTATTGTATTGTGACGCAGGTTTAAACCGAATATTACCCATCTAATAAAATAAACAATATAAAACAGAAATATCTCTTTTCCAATGCAATCAGCTTTTCCATTACTTCTGGTATCCAAGCTTTAAGTTACTAATAATGCAACAATGCTAAGTGCTTTATCCAAAGCTAACTGCAGTCTGTCTAGCTAGCTAATCAAACCGTATAGATTACTGTTCCAGACTCACTAAAAGACAACTCACTCCTCAATCTTTACCAAATATAATACTTTAAGAATAACATTAATTACTTAACAAAGCGGCAAAATTAGTATTTAGCCACAAACCTAACTGTTCGCGAAGACTCCAGTGGCAGGACGAACTTCCCGAGCGCTCTCCTCAAACCCGCCGCCGCCGCCATCTTCACTGTTTACAGATTTATTCCCCAGTGTTTCTACACAGTATTTTATTATCGTTCAGCTACAAAAATCACAACAATCTACAACAATGACTCCGCAAACTAAACTAAACCACGCCGCAACGAAAATAACTAAACATTAACATTTCCGGACATCATTTATTAAATATTAAAGTAATTTATATTTTACAGGCAGTTATTTAGTCACCTATTTCGGGGTCCTTAATAAAAGACCCACCGAGAGCATTCGGGGATGATTAGATTAGATACAGGAGAGAGATAGAGAGAGCGCGAGCGAGTCAGTCAGTGAGTCAGTGAGTCAGTGAGGCAGTCAGTCAGTCAGTCAGTCAGTCACCCGGTCCATCCTGGATATCGTTCCGCCATTGTGATTTAAACAGAAAACATGGAGCATCCATAAGTTATTTGATTAAATAACTATTAAGTAGCCGACAAATATATTTCTCAATTACATAAATGTGCATTGCAAAATAAATACATTTAAATAAGTGGTTAGCACGGTCGCCTCATAACAAGAGGGTTCCGGGTTCGATTCCCGGGCCGGGAATCTTTCTGGATGGATTTTGCATGTTCGCCCCACGGTTGCGTGCGTTTCCCCAAGGTACTCCGGTTTTCTCCAACAGTGCAAAAACATAAACATTGGTGGTTTTCAATTGTCCAGTATATAAGGCAGATAGATAGATAGATAGATAGATAGATAGATAGAGTAAAACTAAAGGTTTGTGAAGCGGGGGGACCCAAATTTTAAACTGTGTGTGTGTGCGTGTGCGCGCGTGTGTGCGTGCAAGCAAGAGAAATAGGGAACTGTAAAAGTCCTGAAAACTCCTTCATATTTTTTATTATTATTCGGAATTCGTTGGTTTTTTTGGTGTTAATCGCTGCCAAAAAGTGCACTAAAGAGGGCAAAACTTCAGGTGCTTTGGGTTGCCAGGTTTTCCTAAAGTGTGATGGAGATTGTTGAGAGCCCTAAGTAACGTTAAAAACAGAGGTCACCGACATTAAAACTCTTCACTCGTGTTTATTCCAGTTAACAGTGTCGCTTGTTGTTGCCTATTGATTTCCTATTGCATTGTCAGCTAAGGAAATTGGTCAATCAACTGTTTCCGTAAAACATTTGTCTTGAAAAAAACCTTCTTTTCATCCCTCACAACTTAAATAGAGGTGTTCATTATTTATTTCATTAATAAGATGAATGAATGAATGAATGAATGAATGAATGAATGAATGAAGAGAAAACCTCCTAGTAGCTTTTTTAAGGTCCTGGAACTAAAGCTCAATTTTTGTTGAGTCAGTCCCCAGCGTATAACATATTTCATCCTATCACTATTCATGCTGATAAACTAGTAGCTGAAAGAATAAACACAAGGCCTGAGCAAACAGTGAGATTAAGTTGAGTTGACCCAGCCTAATGTTCTCATTCCTGCTTTCTGACAGGGTGATATGGTACGAGGGGTGGTTCCAGCAAAGAAGGTACGTTAAATCTGTCAAAGGGAAGTTTTAGAAGAATGTAGTTTGGCTTGTAAGGTCATTTGGAAGAACTGGGCAATATTCTCTCTGAAGAAAAAAAATAAATAAACAATGCCACTGACATTCTTGAGTGGTTCATCTATTTGAAAAAGAATTACTGGCAACCTCCAGAATCAGATCTTCTCAATTGTTTGCTACCTCAACTGAGGAGACATGGGTTTCTGGATTATTTTACCCATCAGTCTCAGTGGTGTCTCGTTCGTCGGATGCTGGTTGGTGTAAGTGAAATGTTGTTGTTTACAATATAATGTGATGTTTATGAGGATACTAACAATAACTGAAGAGCTTTTAACATCGTTTCTTTGTATGGCATGTGAAAGTTATTTATAAATATAGGCTAATGTCAGCCAGCTTTTTATTGTTATGTCTTTTTGTTGTGTTGTGTAACCCAATTGAAAAAAAAAACCTTAAACAATTAATGAAAATGTGCTTCTGATATTTTTTCTTCATAAAAATGTCAATTATATAACATTTTCCAGGCTTACTAAGAAAACAGATTGCCATTTTAAGATAATCTATTGCCTGTTGATTGAATCTTTCTAGCAGGAAAGGAGATGGGGTAGGGGTAGGTGTAGGGGTAGGGGTAGCATACTGGTTAAGCTGTTGAACTGATACCAAAGAAATCAGTGTTCAATTCCCAGCTCCACTAAGCCACCACTGTGGACCCCTGAGCAAGGCTCTTAACCCTCAACTGCTCCGTTGTAAGTCGCTTTGGATAAGTAATGTAATGTAAATGTGATATACTTTTATTGATCCCTTAAGGTAAATTCTTAATTTTTGCATATCCCCTTTCATATCTTAGTAAGGACCCAAAGTAGCAGACTTGAGCCCAGGTCTTTCTTGGCTGTGGTGGAGCTTGAACCTAGGTCTTCCTGGTCTTTCAATCAACAACTCAACACCTTAACCATTGAGCCACCACTGCTTTTAATTTTATTCTGTAATTAGTCTTCTCACAATGCTTATACTGAACATCTGTTTCACTTTTTATCACCGAGTTCCGGGTTATTTATTAACCATGAACTAAAGCTGCGGATGAGACTTTAGGTTTTTTTGTAAATAAGTCATAAACATGGATAAATAAAACTACCTTTATTCATTAAATGTGTTTAAACAATTTTGTTCACCGCTTTCATCTTGTTTTCATATCTGAATTGATTTTTTTTTATAGGTATGGATTAGCATTAAGCTTTCACCACGTCTGCTCTCTCAGTAATTGGTAGGTGCTAATATGTTATAATGTTTTTTATTTCTAACAAACTGATATTTGTATCTGTGCAGTGATGTACCCGTACTACAAGGATAACAATGCTTCAGTGATTACAATGCCATAGCTTTCTATTTCTCAATCATAACTCACGTCACACAGTTGTAGGTCCCATTTACCTACCTACCTACCTACCTACCTACCTACCTACCTACCTATGTCTTATTTACTTCCTGTTATCCATCAGATAATCTCTTTTCTAGGGAGTACAGCAGCTCATGTCTGACAAACGATAGTAAAAACTGCTGCACGGAAAATAACGTCCCTTCTATAAGGTCAGCCAGACATTATTTTAGTAAACAGCCAAAAGTACTGACACTCGATTGGTCATTGGTGTTTTTGACCCATGAATTGTTTCCCTACATTTTAGCGGAAGTGGAACCAACTTTCCAGAAAATTCCCTGTTTAGTGCTACCATCAACGGAGCTTCATTTTTATGTAAGTCTCTCAGCTATTACAACTAATACTCTGAATACAATATGAATCAAACCTGATTTAAACAGTTATATGGAATATGATGAATGAATGAATGAATGAATGAATGAATAATGCTATAGATTCTCTAATTTTTTCTTGTCTAGTTTTGGTATTCAGTATTTTGCATCATGCCCATATCCTGAAAAGTAATGTGCACCCGGTTATCAGTAAGTGCACCGTGGTATTGGGTTGCCTTTCTGCGTTTGGTGCCTTTGTAGCTGGAAACTGCAACGTAAGTAGAAAATGATTGTTTATTCATTTATAAAGACCAAAAAGGGATTTTTCAACCTGTTGCCAGGTTCTGCTGGTATCTCTCTTACAGTTTTATTTCATAAATAGGACAGTGCGATGGCGTAGTGGTTAGCACGGTCGACTCACAACAAGAAGGTCCCAGGTTTGATACCCAGGCTGGGGGTCTTTCTGTGCAGAGTTTGCATGTTCTCTTCACTTGAGTGGGTTTTCGCTGGGTACTCTGGTTTCCTCCTACAGTCCAAAAACATGTGCATTAGATTGATTGGTGAGTCAAAATTGCCCATAGGAGTGACTGTGTGTGTGTGGCTGTTTGCCTAGAATTGACTAGTCACCTGTCCAGGGTGTGACTGTGTGCTGGGGTAGGCTCCAGCAAACTCTGTGACCCAGAATTAGGGAATAAGCGAGTTAAGATAAATGAATGAATAATTCATAAATAACTAATTGTACTATACATAAAAACACCATTAAAGGTTTAAACCCTTTGCTTAGTCTAAGCTTTTAGTAGTGATGCTGTGTAATTCAGTGGGAATGTCGATGTTCAGCTTTACAGCTGAAAACACTACTGAAAAAAGGTAAGATATGTACATTAGTATAAAACCCATGATATAACTACTAACACATCTGGTGTATGTGTATGTAAAAATCTCAGTGGATTAATTAAAGCAGAAGATTAGGTCCAGTATTCAGCAAGATCTTACACAATCAATTGTTTTTTCTTCTTTTTTTTTTTTTGTAGCCAGGCGAGCTAATGTTTCTGCATAACCTAGGTGCCGCTTTGAGTTTTGTGTGCATCTGCTTCTACACGGTGCTGCTCACACATTTGACCCGGAGTTGCATGCTAACTGGACTAGAGAGCTTCCTCTACCCATTACGCATCGGGTTCTCCAGCATCCAGGTCACACTGACCATCCTTTGTATCCTATCCACGTATATGTAGTAGAGTAGAGCTTGACTTCAGAAACATTTCTATGTCCTGCTTGTTGAAATTCAGGACAACAGTCATTGACTTAAGTCTCAATGTATTTGTATGTATTTCTATAGTTTTGGGGAAAGTGTAGAACCATAAATATTCAGGAAACGTTCTTTTACTTGACCGTCAGCATATTTATGTGCATACCACTGTGTAGCCTGTTCGCATTGACATCATCAAAGAATTTTATTGGACATTTTATATATATATATATATATATATATATATAAAATAACATTCATTCATTCATCCACCTTCTAACCTGCTTTTACCCTAATTCAGTGTCACAGGGGTCTGTTAGAGCCTATCCCAGCGCACATGAAAAGCAGGGGTGCAACCTGGACAGGTTGCCAGTCTATAACTGGGCTACAAATAGACAAACAACCATACACATACAGTCCCACACTCACTCCTTTGGGCAATGTAGAATCACTAATCAGCCTAATGTACATGTGTTTGGACTGTGGAACTAAACTGGGGTACCCAGAGAAAAAACACACAAGGGCGGGAAACACATGCGCAGAAAGGCCCCTTGGCTGTGAATGATAACCAATATGCCACGGTGCTGCCTGATTATATGTAACATGTTGAAAACAAATTGTTAAAACTATTAACTATTAACGTTAGGGTGGTACGGTGGCGTAATGGTTAGCACAGTCCTGGGTTCGATTTCCGGTTTGGGGGCGCTTTCTGTGCAGTTTGCATTCCTTGAGTCCACTATAAGAGGGTCTGAAAGATGATGTCATGTTCATTCATTCATCTTCTAACCCGCTTATTCCCAAGTGCACGTAGCGCAACAGGCAGGGGTACAACCTGGCCAGGTCTCAGGGCGCACACATAGACGAACAACCAAACATACATTCACTCCTATGGGCAATTTAGAATCACAAAATGATGTTATGTTTATACAATTTATTTTTGGACTGGTAGGAATATGGTGGTGTTGGATTTTAAAGTTTATGTAGTTCATTAACTCATTTCCAGCAGTGTGTGTGTGTGTGTGTGTTTATTCCGGTCCTATTGACATGGTTTAATGGTATTTTAGTACTGTTCTAACTGTACTGTCAGCTTTCCTCCATGGTAGATAACACGTGATGTTGTAACGTCGTCTCTAGTCATTCAGTCATGCGTTCAGTTGGTGTAGGTTTGAAGGTTGAGGGTGGAAAATAAACTTTCAGTCCTGATATATTTCTTAACCTCTGCATGTCAGACTGTATCTTCTTCAATCAAAAGGATTTCTACTACTTGCATATCTCAGCCATTTTTGAGTGGACACTCAGCATGAACCTGGAGCTCTTTGAACTCAGTTATGCTGTGGAGTTTTATTTCTTCTCGTCCACCATGCTTTCAGTCCTCTTCTCAAACAGGAACGAGGAGATCATCATTCTATCCTGATGGCTGAAGATCATTTTCCATTAACTTATTTAGCAACAAATCTTTATTTTTGAATTGTTTGTGTTCAGACTGAAAAGTCAACCTAGAAACAGTCTTATGATTCTTTATTGTGACTCAGACATGTATGTCTATTTTTGCACAAATACAAGTTCTGGTTGGAATATCATCCTTGCACTTTTCTGTATTATCCATTTTATTTTCTAAAATAAAATAATGTTTTAAAGATCAGTTTTTACAGTATATGTAAAGGCAATCGAAGATAAATCCAGATAATTCAGCTGGGGCAGTTTGGTGACGTAGTGGTCAGCACAGTTGTCTCTCAACAAGAAGGTCCCAGGTTTGATTTCCGTGCTGGGGGTCTTTCTGTGCACAGTTTGCATGTTCTCCCCGCGCTTACGTGGGTTTCTTCCAGGCAATCCGGTTTCCTCTGATTTGTGATTATAAATTGACCATAGGAGTGAATGTGTGTGTGAATAGTTGTTCATCTGAGGCCCTGCTTTAGATTGGCAACCCGTACAGGGTGTACCCCTGCTTCTCGCTCTATGTGTGCTGGGATAGACACCGGCAAACCCCTGTGACCCTCAATTAGGGAATAAGCAGGTAAGATGATGAATGAATGATATTTAGCTGCCATTAATAGTGAATGAATTCAGTTGTCTTCAGAGTCTTTTGTATGATTACGTGTGACACATGAGCAAGACAAAACCGACGCAAATCTTATCTGCAGTCTCAGAAAACAAACAACGCAATGCCAGGGTTGTGCTATCAGGACCTGAATATGAAGTGTGCTAAGGTTTTCCCAAAGATGCACTCATTTCATAAACCGAATCAGGAATTAGGAGGGTTAGCCTGGGGTTACTAATGAAACACACCAGATTCATTTACAGTATAAACTAGATGTTGTTGCTGCTCATTAATCCGGGTTAGGATTATACGGTCATCTTCCAATAATATAAATGGTAATTACTCAGAAGAGACATAATTTAATACTCAAATATAATGCAAATCCTATGAGCTACCTAACATGACCTTCATGCCTCTGGGTCATTTAACATGATGTAGCACAGCATAATCTGATGATTGATTACACACCATACCACATATAATGAAAGGTTTTTCTTTGTATATGCCACCTTGGAAGGTTGGGGGTCAGAGCACAGGGTCAGCTAGGATACAGCGCCCTTGGAGTAGGAGGGGTTAAGGGTTTTACTCAAGGCAGACTTGAGCCCAGGTCTTCCAATACACACGTCAGTGCCTGAACCATTTAAGACAAAGCTGCTCCCGATGTTAATACATAGTTGTTGTTCCAAGATGGGATATACAAAGAAAAACAAAACAATTCACTACAGTGTTTGCTATACAATTGTATGGGACAAATAAAATTGGTCACCAATCAACCTGATGCACACGTTTTGTACTGTGAGAGGAAACCAGAGTACCCGGAGGAAAGTGCAGGGAGAACATGCAAACTTTGCACAGAAAGCTCCCCGCCCGGGAATTGAACCCAGGAACTCCTTGTCGTGAGGCGATCGTGCTAACCACTATGCACTGTGTTCTCATTGTTAGTTTCTCATAATGTATTTAATCAACAGTTATATTCACTATACAGTAACATTGGTTTGTAACAGATTACTAATGAGGTCGATATCTGGTAAGCAGTCAGAGGATTAGGGGTGGAGGAAATAAGGGAATTTAACACTGTGGTGTATTACAGTAACTTATTCATCAGTAATTTAGACAGTAAAGAAGCCACACAAATAAGTCTGTTAATGCAAAGCATGTGATTTTTACTTTGAAAGAAGGTAATATACATCCTGGAATTACAGATCGATACATTATGAACAAAATCATTTCACAATAAGTACTGTGTGTCTTCATTTCAATTCAACCACCAAAATGATGCTAATGTAAAGTGAGGAAGAGGGTGAAAAGTACACCTAAAAGCATGGTTGTATATTTATGATATAGTTCACTGTAAAAATGTCCTATATTAAGCAGTAGTTCACATTACTAACAACTTGAATTAACAAAAAAGGGGAGAACTAAACAATAATGGAGAACAGAAATGGGTTTTTAATTCATCCTCTTACTCAACTGTCATGCGTAGATCATAAATAGATGTGGTGCAAACACAAAACTTAAACTTAGGCTCCACAAGCAAGATTCCAGCACACATTTCCAGCATGGCCGAAACATTAATTAGCCGCATGTCCGTATTATAAACCCGGAGAGCGAACGGAGCTTCTAATACTGTCCACAGGCGCCTCTGCAATCGTGTCTCATGCCAAACACCTCGAACCAAAGCATGTTAAAATACTTGTGGCCCATAAAACGTGGAAATTAATCAACTTTTTACGTTTTTTAAACCATAATCAGGAAGCATGAATAAAAAAAAAAGGTTAAAGGAAAGGAGCAGTGTCTTTACGGTCGGTCTAAACTGTAAGCTGGCCTGCTAGGGCACTTCTCTTACTTAGCATGTCTGAATTCTAAAAGATTAACTAGCACGATTGGCATAGCTTCAGCTGATTCAGTTACTCTCACAGCTCGAACCAGCAGCTAGTCTTGCTTTGTATAGAATGGAGGACTACAAACGCATGTTGTGTTTTTTTTTTTTCTTGTTTAGTTTGAAAGGAAAGACACTACAGCAGTTGACAACTCAAACAATAATGTGATGCAAATTGTGTAATTGTAATAAACCTACAACTGGAAAGTCTTCTTCAAACCGAATACATGTTCTTTGTCGTAGAGCCACTTTTGCTAGAGGTGTCATCGTGTGACTGGTAGCCAATAATATTTTTGAGACTCAAGCGTTCTTTGTATTGTTGCCTTGATGATGGGGGAAACAAAACAAAATCAAGTATAAATATACAATTTCTGGTGTTGTATAGAATATTAAATCAAACATAAAAAGAATCAAATATACACACTCTGGATCTGTGTTTCCATCCAAAGATGCCAATTAGAGTTAAGAGCGAACAAAAACATTTATAAACAAAGCAGCGTTTCACAAAGAGAACAAAATTGCCCTTTCATAAACTGGTGCCATTAATCAAAAAGAAACATGCGATCTGTGCGTTCCGTTTAATGCTTAGAGCCGTGTATTGGTAAACGGCCTCACAATATGATGCATGGGTCTCAACACATGTAGCACAATATATTGCAATAAATAAAATGCAGTACAATTTAGCAATAAATAGCTAAAATTACAAGTACAAATCCGGAGGCATCTTCATTTTTTTCCACCATGTTTGCTTCTCAATGATACAGGAGCAGAGGAGGACGTAGTTTAACACCTACTGAAGGTTTTAATTAAATTTTAACATTAGCTAAGCCTGCACAATACTAGAGGTGCGAGCATTATTCTAATACTATACTATCACTATTATTAATCCATACACTATTGTGAAAAAAAAAACAGTGATCGTTTGAATTTTAAACAGCTCTAATGATAAAAAGTTCAGAACGCATGTTCATCTTGGAGTTTCCATCCAACAGCTTTTTTGCGAATAAACTAAAATGCACAAATGATTAGAAGGCTTGAAACTTTTGAGCAGATTTACTGGGAACACCCATACACCTACTCATTCAGACAACTAACCTAATCAGCAGAAGCCCAATGGATTCAGTGTATTAATGTTCATTTACAATTTCAAAAACTGCTGGCTACCTGGAAATGTCTCTACAATTCACTCAGAAAAGTGCTATAAAGAAAACAAGACTCAAGTTAAGTATTGGTGGAGAGATTAAAGAATTGGGTTTAAGCCACATGAATAAACACAATAGCAGAAAAGCATCAGAGAACACAGACCATCCAACCTGGATTTGGGCTAAAGCAGAAGTCCGTCACATTGAACAAGAACAGGTGGTTAACTTGTTGGCCTGATACCAGAAACTAGGGTTCAATTCTCGGCCCATTAAGCCAACACTGTGAGCCCTTGATCCAGGCCCCTAACTAGGGATGTCCAGATCCGATCAAGTGATTGGAAATCGGGCCTGATCACGTGGTTTCAGACTCGATCGGAATCGGACGTTAACTCCCGATCAGGACTCGGATATATATGTATATATTTTCCTCATTATTCCTCATTACTATAGTTATGCGGTGGCCCACAGTTGAACCTCTTGACTCCACACAAACAGCAACACTTGCGGCATGACATCCATCACTTTGTTGCAGAGACGCTATTGGTTAAATGCGGGCAATGTAGAACACGGAAACAGCTTGAAGCATTCTTTTTTTATGTATTATGGAAGTATCGGAAGATACTCAAAATCAAATGACTCGGACGTGGGCTCAAGGGCAAAAAAAAACCTGATTAGAACATCTCTACCCCTAATACCCACTTGCTCAGTTGTATGAAAACAAGAGAAATATAACAAGACTGGTTACTGTATACTACTACTTTTGTAGCAAATTTATGAGCAAACGTTGCCTCTGTGGTTTATGATGTGTGTTTTCTAGGTGGAGAGTGACTTTCAGTTACACTAAAAGCTTTTTGTTCCCTCTTATAAACAAGGATTTCCAATTATTGTAAGTTCTGCAGAATTCTAATTAACAACTAAATTGAAATAAACATCAACAAGCTGAAATATACAAACAATAAAAAGCTGTTTGTCTGGGACAAACAGTCATGCTGAAAATGACATTAAATCTTTCCCAAAATTTCCCCAATTTTAAGGGTCAACAGATGCCCATTATTTTACCCATTGTCATGCCACACAAGTGGCCAACTGGGTAACTGCAGGAACGTACAGGGATTTCTAAAAAGTGGGAAGGGGTAGCTTAGTTAAGATGTTGGACTAATACCAGAAAGGCCGGGGTTTGCTTCCCAGCTCCATTAAACACCATGGGCCCTTAAACAAGGCCTTTAACACCTAATTGCTACAAAAGAAAGAAAATGTAAATCTGTCAATGCTGTAAATGAACGAAGGGGCTCTGCACCTGTACCAACACACACACACGCACGCACGCACGCACGCACGCACGCACGCACGCACGCACGCACACACGCACACGTCAGAAGAAAATATTCTCCATTTAAGTTTTTTCACACAGAATTATAAAAATGGCAATTTATGGTTGCTTCCATTGATTATTCTATACTTTTACTGCACCGTGTACTTTAGGTACAACTACAAATCCAACTCACCCTATCGTCATAATAGCGTCTCTGTTTTGGCAGTTGCCTGTCCAGATAGAGATTTTGTCTCCCTTGGGACGAACATTAACTACTGCTCCGCAAACATCTTCACTGGCTTCATCAAAAGACTCGCCAACTAAACACAACAGCTGCAAGACACATCGATACACAGCAAAAGATTAAAACAATGGAGCATATAAATACCCAGCTTTCTTTTCGCTCAAAGTGAAAATCATTACTGTCTCCATCCAGTAGCGATCGAGGTCATTGTGTCGCTGCTGTTTGCCGAGAGTCATTAACCATCTCCCTCCAAGTTTATTCCTGTCATCCTCCCACATAGGCTTGATTCCATCCTGAGACAGAGTAGTCACAACATACAGTGCGTTATTCAAGAACACAGGATGCCAAGCTGACACGTTTTACTGTCAAAATAGGATGAATGGCGTTCGGATCTTACCTTAAATAAACAGTAATCACAGCCATAGCCAAGTTTACTAGGTTGTTGTATGTGATTATACAACCTGTAACATTAAAACAGGACAGATTAGATTAATTTATCAAAACAGTAGTAGAAAGAACAGCGTAACAGGTGCTTACGCCCAGAAATCTTCCACTGTGTCAAACTTGGAGATCAGACGCAGGTTTTCCGTCCAGATTTTGGTCTTTTCATTTTTGAAATACCAGAGCGCCCATCTGCAGAGAGGACACAGTGAAACTTTAATAAGTGAAAAGAGGAACCAAACAAAGTTTTGGGTTTTATCCAGTGGCTTTTTAAAGTACAAATTGTACATAAATTGTAGCAATTTTCATTTTACTATTAATCGCATTGATTGAAAATAAATTAATAGGCACTTCATCATTATTATTATTATTATAAAGGCAGTTTATTTTCAGAGATGATGCATCCAAAGCTACAATGCCTAAAAGGCCACCAACAGACCTTGTAATTATGATGATTAGTATTCCTTATCTTTCAGTTTGTGAGTAGTTAGTGTTAAAGCCTTTTACATCAAAAGCCTTTTACATTTTCTTTTTAAATATTAAATGTATTCTGTTACAGCTGAATATCACGAACAAAACTTTATAAATAACAGAACACTTTTGTGAGGATTGTCTGCCTGTGTCTGCTGAAATACCACAGCAGAAAACAGTGAACTACACAACCCGTGGGTCTTAAATTGTGATCAACTACTCCTTGCAACCGAATGCCCCCCCCAATCTCATTTCTATCGCAAATACTTAAGTAGACAAGCAGTAACCATCTTTCTTTTTCTTTTTCTTTTTTTACTGTTGCTTGTGTCAATTTTCTTTTTTATATTTTTAAATATTTGTTTAATTATTTTTTAAGTACTTTTACTCAAGTAATGATTTTTACATTTTTACTCTGCAGGAGTGATTAGAATGTGTAACAACTAAAAATTTATTAATTAATAACAAATAAATAAATGCTAGGCAGTGCAGTGGCATGGTGGTTAGTGTGAAGGTCCCAGGGTCAATTCCCGGGCAAGGTGTGTTTCTGTGCATGTTTCCTGTTAAGTCACATTCCCTCCCACAGTCCAAAAACATGAACATTAGGTTGACTGGTGATTCTAAATTGTCCATAGAAGACACTTTGCGTGTGTGGTTGTTCATCTATGCGTGGCCATAGAACGCATTGGGGAACTGCCTTTTGCCTACATGACCCCGAATTAGGGAATAAGCAGGTTAGAAGAAGAATGAATAAATGACTACCTGTTTTGCAGCGGGTGTTTAATATACTGATCAGGACTGGCAGGGACGGGTGTTGGACTATCATTTGACGCCTCTTCGGTTTCAGGTCCTCGCTGAAGAAACAATAACTTTTTTTTTAGATTTTACTCCAACATAAATAGATGATCACATGCATCACATTTTAACTTGGAATTAATCTGGTTGAAGAACTTCTACACTACAAATACCAGTTAGAGCATTGGACAGATCCCCTTATAGCCAGAGCGACTCACATTCATCTACAGCTGAGCAATTGTTTAAAGGCAGTGGCTTGCTGGTACTAGGAATCTAACACCATAACCACTAAGCCACCACTTCCCATCAAATAACAAGGAGGACAAATGTGTGGTTAGTGGTTAAGAACTTAGTTTGGCATTTGGCAGACGCCCTTATCCAGAGAAACTTACATTTGGTCTCTTTTTTTTAAACAACCGAGCAATTGTGGGTTAAGGGTCTTGCTCAAGTGGTTGCTTGGTGGAGGTGGGAATCGAACCCCGGTCTTTCTGATATTACACAAACACCTTAACCACTAGGCGACCACTTCCCACTTGACCAATGACTTGGTTTCATTCCCAGTACCATCAACACTAATGGGCAACTGAGCAAGGCCCTTCCTAAATAAATGTAAGAGAATACATTAATCAGTGTGGATATAAAGCTGATAAAAAAACCCTCTTTCTTCATATTGTTTCTCCTCCCTGCTCAACAGCCAGTCCACGCCGGAGTAACTGGAAGCAGTGTATATATATTAGTCAATGCAACCCAACCCAACTTAACCCAACCCAACCCAACCCAACACCCCCTCTACTGGCGGAATAAACCGCAGCTCATCACGAAGCCACATCAGCCTCTGTTAGCCGGATACCAATTCATTCAAAGCTACAACAGCGCAAACCCTAATCCAGCTCTAAACAAACACCCCACCCGAATGCCTTCCTAAAGCCCAGACTATTAAACCATGCTTTGGGTGTGCGTGCGTGCGTGCGTGTGTGTGAGCACTGCGTTCCCTGTGAAAGAGAGTTAGCAAAAACTGCAGCCAACACACACGTGTCCAACTGGCCAGAAATAACCGACACACCGGTAAAAAAAAAAAAAAAAAGCACACCAAGCGTGTTCATTAATAAAAATAAACACGACAATCTTAACGGATAATAAACGAAATAAAACTTCAACTTATATCGATTTATGTGTTTTTAAACCTGGCGTTACGAATCAGCGCGATGCCTCCCGACCAAGTCAATTTATCTAGCGTTAGCTTAGCATCCATGCTCATCCACCGCAAGTTGAAAATCAGACGGCGCACCCCAACATTACACACGACTACCAGAGTCGCCACTGTTCAAACGATTCGAACTGAAACAACGTAGAAACACACAAACGCGTTCTTTTTGTCGTTTTAGAACCGAGTGGATTAGCACACCTCTTTCTCTCTTACCGGCTCCGAAGTCGCCATCTTGCCTGTGAAATTTTTTGTGCCCCTTCGTTACGTCACACGGACAAACCGGAACCTACGGTAACTCGTTGAAGTCATGCAGTCTACAACGCGTCACTGTTAATGAATGACTCATTTTGTGATCCAGCTCACGATTCAGCCTGTACCAATCTACCAAACGTTTATAGCGTAAAGTCGTCATTTAAAATAGCAAAAATAAAAGAATAAAGTTCACATGCTTTGGGGGGAAAAGGAAAAAAATATTTTAGAGAATGTAGCATAACATTTCAAAAGTAAAGTCAGGATTATGAGTGGGAAGCAATGGTTTGGTGGGTAAGGTTTTGGACATTTACCAGAAAAACCGGGGCTCGCTTCCAAGCACCACCAAGTCACCACTGTGGGCTCATGAGCCAGGCCCGTAACCCCTGATTGCTCAGTTATAAATCGCTCTGAATAAGGACATCTGCCAAATGCTGTAATTGTAGTTATGAGATTAAAATCAGAGCAATACAAGTTCACAATATGTGATTAAACCCGTAATAAAATACTCAAATGTCTATTGCCAGTTGGTTGAAATGCTCTACAGATAACACATTTATTCATTCATCCTCGAACCCATTTAATACCCAAATTCAGGGTAACAGGGTTCTGCTGGAGACTAATCCAACACACATAGGGTAAAAGGCAGGAGTACACCCTGGACAGATCGCCAGTCCATCACAGGAGGTAGAAACTCAGGTTTTCCAAATCAAAAGACTCAAATAAACCCAAAACAAAAGTATCTTTACATGCTTATCTTTTACGTTATCTCCTTATTTCTCAATGAATTCTGGGCAACACAATAAACATGTTTAAAAATATTATCAGACATCAGGCAATGCGGTGGCTTAGTGGTTAGCACACTCACCTCACAACAACAAGGTCCTGGATTCAATTCCCGGGCCGGGGTCTTTCTGTGCAGAGTTTGCATGTTCTCTTCACTTACGTGGGTTTTCTCTGGGTACTCTGGTTTCCTCCTACAGTCCAAAAACATGTACATTAGATTGATTGGTGATTTTAAATTACCCATAGCAGTGAATGGTTGTTCGTCCATGTGTGGCGCTGTGATGTACTGACAACCATCCAGGGTTTATCCCTGTCTGTGCTGGAATAGGCTCCAACAGACCGACGTGATCCTGAATTATGGAAAATCGAGTTGGTAGATGAATGAATGAATTACCAGAAATTAAATTCAAAATTGTTTTGATTATACACTGTATGACATATAGAAAGGAGGGTTGGGATGAGTGCACAGGAACATCTATGGTACAGCACCCCTGAAGTAGGAAGGGTTAAGGACCAGCAGTGGCAGACTTCCTAAACTTTATTGGTGGTCGTGGGCCTTTACCGCAGCTCTTCCTGGTTTCCTGATCAACAACTCAGCGCTGTAATCATTTGAGTCTGACATCTTGAAAGAATAATGTAAGGACAGATTTTGGACATTTATCTGAGGTAAAAATGTGGATTCATAAACTATTAACATATGTCTTAGTTTCTAACACTTTTTCCTTATTAAATTCACATTTGGCTGCTTCTTTATCAAATATACTAAAGTGATTCTAGTTATTGATTCAATATTGTTCTACTATTGCAAATCATTCATTCATTCATTCATTCAATCAATCAATCATTCATTCATTTTATTTTTACCCGCTTATTTCCTAATTCAAGATCACAGGGGTTTTGCTGGAGCAGATCGCAAGTCTATCGCAGGGGCACATATAGACGAACAACTACACACACACACATTCACTGCTATGGGCAATTAAGAATCATTAATCAACCTAATGAACATGTTTTTGGACTATTTGAAGAAACAACAATACCCGGAGAAAACCCACACAAGCGCAGGGAGAACATGCAAATACAGCACAGAAAGATCCCCGGCCCGGGACCTTCTAGTTGTAATGCAAGTGTCCTAAACACTATGCCATGGCGCTGCTCATTGCAAATGATTGTATTTAAAAAATATATCATGTAAATGTCAAACCAAATTTTTTTTTCATACCAGTCAGACAAGATTATTTTTCTTCTGACATTTGCTAAAAATGCTTTTTAAATGACCCATCCAGAGTGTGTGTGTGTGTGTGTGTGTGTGTGTGTGTGTGTGTGTGTGTGTGTGTGTGTGTGTGTGTGTGTGATTCTGTCTTATAAATTATGAACCTACTTATGCTTAATGAAGTTAATGCTAATTTGTCACCGTATGTACATGTCTCGCTCCGTTGGTTGACGTTTGCTAGTTTCTGTGCTAAGAATTTCCATCGATTTGGTTTCAGGCCCTTGAAATTGTTCCCTTTACAAAGCCAAACACAGAATGGTGTGGTTATGTAATTCTATGAATTTGAACTTTTCTTAACTTTTTCCATATGTTATCCTCTGAGTAATGTATTAGAATTAGTGTTGATAATCACAGATTTTAAAGTCTGTAAACACGTCAACCAACCAATCAACCAGCCAACCAACCAACCAACCAACCAACCAACCAACCAACCAACCAACCAACCAGTTAATCATTATTGAACCCACCTACTAATCAACCAACCCACTGATCAATTATAGAGTCAATCATTCAACC
>JAOTRA010000032.1:6049039-6067532 GCA_026260255.1 Pseudolaguvia tuberculata
GTAGAGGACAGGGTAGTGTGGAGAAGAGCGATCCGCTGTGGCGACCCCTAATGGGAGCAGCCGAAAGGAGAAGAAGAAGATTAAGTTCTACTGTGTTCTGTTTCAGGACTGTATGGAGAAGCAAGAAGGTATGCTTCCTGGGCAAAGGGTCTTTTTGTGCAGAGTTTTCATGTTCTCTGTGCTTGCATGAGTTTTCTCTGGGTACTTACATTTTCCTCTTACAGTCCAATAAATATACATTAGTGTGATTGGTGATTGTCAAAAAAACAAACCGCTCCACTAGTCTCACTACATTTTAAAATGTCTTTCTCAAGTGGCTTTGACGTCCACTTTCACATCTGCTTTGCTCATTAGAGCTACAGAGGGAATTCCTCTTGTCTTTACAGTCACATTTTGAAAGTCTACTAGTAAAAGTACCATAAAAAAAACAAAATTGAAAAAAAGAAGCTTTTATGATACAATAAAATTTGCCTGTCAAAGCAAATTTTTAAAGCTTAAGAACCACGTCAGTGTTTACCTCCAGTCTGCACATGTAAATAAACATGAAATTGAAATGATGAATTAATTAATTAATTATATTATAATAATGAACTATTCAGGGGCGGCGTAATGGATAGCACAGTCGCCTAACAACAAGAAGGTCCCGGGTTCGAATCCCGGGCCGTGATCTTTAAGTGCTTAAGAGTTTGCAGTTTTTCCCCGCGCTTGTGTGGGTTTCCTCCGGGTGCTCCGGTTTCCTCCCACAGTCCAAAAACATGCAGATTAGGTAGATTCTAAATTGCCCATAGGAGTGAATGTGTGTGTGAATGGTTGTTTGTCTATGTGTTGCCCTGAGATGGACTGGCGACTCGTCCAGGCTGTACCCCCGCCTCTCGCCCTATGTGTGCTGGGATAGGCACCAGCAGACCCCGGATTGGGGAATAAGAGGGTAAGAAGATGAATGAATAAATAAACTATTCACTGAAGACACAGTGTGTCAGACGAAGACATCAATTGTTTGAGGGTTTTCACAAATGCAACAATTTCCACGTTCAGCAAACGGAGCTTTAATTGGAAATGTACATTATAATGAATATATCCATGCCACTTTCTGTCCTACCAAGCAAGAACTTTTTTCTGGCTTTGCTGTAAGGAAAAGAACTATAAATGGTCATTTTACACAGCTGGCATGAAAAAATGTGTTGTTTTCTTTCCTAGACACAAATGCTTTCAATATAAAATTTTGGAAGTACATCATAATATCCTACTGTACATTTACACAGTAAACTTTAAGCACCTCAAGTAAAACAAACCGAAAAACGTCAAGTTTCCTAAACTGCCATAACAAATGCCTACTATAAAACTTAAGTTAAAAGCATTTTTACAGGGAACATAATAGTGAAGTACCATACTCCATCTCATGCAATGGAGTCACCATCCAACACACATATATATATTGGTTTAGGGGGAAAAAAACCAAGAACTAACAGACAATTACAAAGAATGCAATATGTAAAACATGGCATGATTTATTAAAAATAAAATAAAATAAAAAAAACCCAGGCATAAATCAATTAAAAAAGAATCTACGTTCAGCTGGATTTATAGTAGGTCTTCCAAAAAAAAAGCACCATGGAGAAACATACAGTAAAAAGATTGATGCATTTTAGCACACGTATCTGACCAAAAATATTATATCAGATTATATAAAATGCGGTTTTCTTTTCAAGTCTTGTTCCAAACTCTGGTGGAGCTGAAAAAACTAAACAATCGAGAGAAAAAAAGGGTAATATTGTATGATTAGATTTTTTTTTTTTTTTTTGCAAATTCCAGTAATAAAATGGTTTTGATTCTGCACATTATCAAAATGCAGCATATTAACCTTCCATGATTATTGCTTTTATAAAGCGTGGTCCGCCCCCCACCCCCAGCCCCAAAAAAACCCCATCCGAAACGGGTTTTAAAGCAACTTAGCAAAGAATATTTACAGATACTGGTTGAGGAAGGTTGATTCATTATCAACAAGAACTGTGCATACAGAACATTTCGAAAGTCAAGTCGTTTCAAAGTGCTTTCTTTTTCAAATAATGTAATATTTATGGGAATAATTTAGCATCTATGTACCTTCATTACATGATAAAAACCAATGCTACATCTTCAAATCTATCCATCAACCAACTGTATCACAATACTGGTTATTCAATGTTACTGCTACAATGGCACCATAAAACAGTAACTATTGAATTGTTGACAAAAAGCACCCAAGCTGAGGCAAAAACAAAAGAATTCACATTGGACAATGTCAATTCTGAGTGTTTACTACACACATCCTTTTTTGACAGGTTGACAGTAATTTTGCAGTAAACAGGCTTGGACCAGAAATTAAAAAAAACAACAAAAAAACAAACTTATAGGAAAAAACAAGAACATAAAACAAACCAAAAAAAAAAAAATCTGAATAAATAGTCACACTATTTCTCTTTGCATAAAACCAGCTTTTAAAACATTTGTTGTGAGCACCATCTCTTAAAAAAACCTAGACACCAAATGTCACAGTTAAAATCTGACGAATGTAGTCAGCAGTATTCGAAAAAGCTGAGATGTAGAGTGAAATGATAAAAGAAAAAAAAAGAAGCATGTATTTAAAAGAGAGCGATCCGACTGAGGTAAGGCATTAGCTAAAAGTGGCATGGCCACGGTCATGTCCAGCGGTTATAAGGCCCAGTGACATGAGTAAGCGCGTATGGGGAGGACGTGATAAGGTTGTTCTGGGTTGATGTTAGTGATTGGCGAGTGGGGATTTTTAGCTCCTCCCTCTCATCGTGCCATTCGTCTTCCTCTTCACCTTCCAAATCTCTCTTAACAGCCTTTGATCTTCCCATGTTTGCAGCCTCAGCTTCCAGCTTCTCAGCCTCCTCTTCTTTTTCTCTGGCCTTTTCGGCCATCTTGGCCTCCCACTGGAGCAAGCCATGGCCTGGAGCATTGAGGCTTTTGTGTTGGTAGAAGACGAGAGAGATGCGAGTCGGGTGCCTGCGGTTTGGCCGCAGGACAGGAGTGGTGGCGTGAAGCTCGTGCCGAGCGCATTCGATGAGGATGGAGCCGTGAGACGGTGCCACTGCGACCCCGCCAATATCCCTGTCCAGAAAGTTGTGTTCGCTGTCTGACCACACCTCCTCAGCTTTAACCTCTTCTGGGGTCAGGGGACGCAAGACTGTGGACGGTCCCTGGTGGTAGTTGTTATTCAGGCTTGGTTGTGCTTGAATTAGTTGGCTGTGGAGACCCTCGGCCTGAGCTGGAGAGAGGAGTCTGGGAGAAGCTCCACCTTGGAAGCAATGCAGCTCCTTGGGTTCAGTCTTTACTTGAAAATGATAGTTATTGACACCTTGGGATGTGGTGTCTACGGTGCTGGATGTATACTGCTGGTTTTTAAAGGGCTTTTGTGCTGCAAACTGGGAAGGGGAAGGCAATTTGCCATTAGAGTAGGGGGAAAGTGCTGCAGTGTTTTCTCTAGGGCTCCTTTCAGGAATACAGTCTGTGTTGCTGTATGAAGGGCTGGATGAAGCTATTAAACTTAAAAAGCGTGTCTCCACATCTCCCAGTGCTGGACAGGCATCCTGTGGCGCCATTTTAAAACAGGGTGAAGTGCTTTTAAAACCTTTAAGAGGAAAAACAGACAATCATTTACAGTTATATTTACATATAAACAAATGTAACCAAATACTAGACTTGTTTATTTTTTGGTTTATTAGTTATTGTTATTAGTTATTTTTCTCATTAAAATATTAGATTAATGCTATTCTATTACACAAATGTCTGTAGGTTGATTACTAAAAATAAAAGGAGCCGGCAAAGTTCTATTCTCATTTAAAAAAAAACAACAGTGTGATGGGCTCCAGCAGACCCCCGTGACCTCGAATTAGGGAATAAGCGGGTAAGAAGATGAATGAATGAACGAATGAATGAACTATTACACTAATGTTATACTAAAGACAATTTAAAGACAACCTTTGTGAGCTTCATTTTTCGCTGTTGCAGCCTGCTTTTTTTCCTGGCTTTTCTGTTTTTCTCGCTCTCTCTTTGCCTCCAGTCTTCTCTTGCGTTCAGACTTGACTGGTTCAGCTAGTAGTCGCACTTCTCTTGGGAAAGACGAAAGGGCCTGCAGGGCTCCAGTCTCCATTTTAGCCCTCTGGCCTGCGACCTGCCCAAACTCATCAGTCTCCGAGATCTTATAGAGGGGCAGAACATGAAGTTGCTCATCCTCCGGAATGTTTCTCACAGCACGGTTATCTTCTTTAGTTAAAGTGCAAACCTGCAAGTACAGCACAGGGACAGTATCTGTATACATGACATGGATTTAGGGGCATTTTTGATCTTTTATGCTTTTATGTTATTCGTTAGATTTTCTAAAACATTTAAAGAAAACGATTACCATAAATGCATCTATTCAATGTAATAACGTATCTACTACAACACTATTTGCGCATTAAGTTCAATGCTAATGTTGGTAATGTGATACATTTCTTGCTATAACAGTTCCTGTTGTGTTTTTTGTACTTTCACAACCCAACAATTGATCCTTTTACATTGTATTTGGATGTTCATGACATGTGTGAAAATCTGCTGGCATTCCAGTGTCTGCTTGGCATGCATGGCCAAACATCTTTACAGCCAAGAACAACTAACAGCTTGCAGATGGACAACATATGCAAATTCTTTAAAGAGCTCTATAAAGACAGGTGTCCAACATCTGAACACCTTTAGGTGTCTGTTTTCTCACCCAACATATTCAAAGTAAGACTGGGCTGTTCAGAAAACACATAATGATGCGACGTTCGAATGATCCACTACTCTTGCTCTTTAATATGGTATACCACATATACCACTCTGGCTCTATATAGGGTATATAGTGTGCAATGCTTACCACAGTACTCCCGTTGGTCATATTATGTGTGTCTCTGTGAGCATGGGCACAAAAGTCCACACACGCCGTCACACCAGAGAATGGACGACCTTCTTTTGTGCCCAGACGACAGTCTTGCCCCAACTGCTCCTGGCCTATCTAAAGGAACACAGTCAACTCGTCACTTCTATTGAACAACAGGATAGTGTTGATATAAAAAATGTACTGATTCCTGGAGAGTTCAATATTCACTCTATCTGCTTAGAATAGGCTTAAAATTATTATTAATCGAATGATTAGACTGTCATTAGGTTTATACCTGGTTTTGGTAAGCGTCTGGTGCAAGTCTCTTATATACAGGACCCACATCTGTTGCCAAGTTTTGGAGACTATCTTCAAGCTTTTCCTCCTGTTTCAAAAATAAAATTGTAATTATTTATTAAATTCATTTTTGATCAATAGTTACAAATCAGAGCGTGAATGATTGTATGGAAAAGACGCTTGAACACCAGGATGTTGACTACTTTTAAAAAGAGTCAGAAAAATGAAAGTATTTATTTTTAGATATATGCTGGTGGGCAGCGCGGTGGCATAGTGGTCAGCACGGTCGCCTCACAACAAGAAGGTTCCAGGTTCGATTCCCTCGTGCTTGCGTGGGTTTTCTCTGGGTACTACGGTTTCCTCCCACCGTCCAAAAACATGTACATTAGGTTGATTGGTGAGTCAACATTGTCCATAGGAGTGAATGTGTGTGTGAGTGGTTGCCTGCAATGGACTGGCAACCTGTCCAGGGTGTAGCCCGCCTTTTGCTCTATGTGTGCTGTGAGGGGTTCCTGCGGACTCCCCTGACCTCGAATTTGTGATTAAGCGGGCAAGAAGATGAATGAATGAATGAATGATATATGTTGGTGTTTTTGTTAGCGCTATAACTCCACAACCGCATTTAACTGTTTATGTATACATCATTTGCCAGCGCTTTTATTTCAAACCACAGGGCTTGAGCATGAGCCAATTTCCATTTTGGACACATGCTTACACTTGGTTAATGAAACAATTCTTTTTTGTCTTCATATACATGGATATAGTACATTGTTATAACCCCTTAACTACTCAAATAGTGGTAAAACATGTCCCTGTTTATTATCTAAAACATGGATGGCATCACTGCTTCCCTGTTCGCTATACAATGGTTGCTTTTCGCATAGAATTTTTTACAATAAGAAATGATTGTAATTCTATCATTTTTCTTATAAATAGTATGTCACGTTTTGCACTTGAAGCTTTGTACATGTTGCACAGATGTAACCATAAAACTATGATTTATTCTGTTCAGAAATAAAAAGTAAACTATGAGGTGTACTGCACTTACTTGCTCAGGGTAGTCTCCCTGCAGTCGGAACTTTCTGGGCACTTTACTGCGTGCAAACTTGCAGCCATTGTAATACATGCTCCATGAGCAGCCAAAAGAAAACGAGGCGCCACTGGTCTCTGTGTCCAAACCCTGACACGCACAGGTACGACTAAAAAAGAAATGAATTATTTACTAAAACGTGTTGCAACATTCTTCTATCAACTGTGTTTGTTTCTCTGTGGTTTATTTGTGTCTTGACTCACTCCTCGTTGCGGGCACAGCGGCGGTTGGTGGGTGATCCGTATTTATATAAAGTGTTGGTAAGATCGTGATATAGTCTGTCAGCCATACTGCGCGGGATGCCTTCCCAGGCTAGGATAAGGATGACCACCACTGCATTTTGGCAGCAGTGACCCACGCGCTGACGCACCAGGCACAGTAGCTTCTCCTCCTTACTGCCCCTACGAATAACCTGATAGACAGAAACAGCACTCGTAACCATGGGTAACACATCTACACTGTTTTTGACTCCACCTGTAATATTACTGGGTAAACAAAAGGGTGAAGCTATGACACCTCCACTGCATTTCATTGACCCTGTACGTGACCTTTGCATAATGACAATAAAGTTAAATATAATCTAATCTACCAGAGTTTTTCCTGTTAAAAATTAACTAGAGTGCAAATTCTCGTTTAAGAATATACTCCTCTCTATATGGGTGCTGGGCTAGACCTGATGCCAGTTTTGGACTCCATAGCAGATTCTGTTGGCCAGAAATGCCTCACAGTTCTTTTTTTTAATGCTTTGTTCATCTGTGTGAAAATGTATCGTTAAAAAGAAAAACAATATGATAATAGCAGAAGAGAGAAAATAAGAACAAACCTTTGAGTCTACATTCTCAACGTCATACCATTCATTCAATAATGCTGTGTTTAGCTGATTCTCGTAAGTGTTTATTCTCACCCTTGCTGCTGTTATGTCCACACTACAGCATCCTTACAGCTTTGTTTTCACACAGACTTCTCTTGGAAACTCCTAATCTGACCAAAACGTGACATCTTTAAACAACTATCTGCATATGCCTTACAATTACAGTATGTGGCAGACGCCCTTATCCAAAGCAACTTACAACTGAGCAATGGGGGGTTAAGAGCCTTGCTTAGGGGTCCACCGTGGTTGCTTGGTGGTGCTGGGAATCGAACCCCGGTTTTCCTGGTATTAGTCAAATACCGTAACCACTGAGTTACCACTTCCACTTGCCTTACTAGTCCTGCTACGGCTGCTGCTGAAAGTTCACCGTCATACAGCATCACTGTAAGCTCGACAGTGTCTATAAACCAAAACCATCTAACAAGCAGTAACAGAGGCAAAACTGTAGTTCAGAGTAACCATGCTGCTACTTGTCGACCATTTTTAGTGTTGACACTGTTATGTAGTATGTGTCATGCTGGTGTTGGGTATTAGGCACAGGAGTTTTATGTATATGACGGGTTTTATGTTAAAAATTTATTTAAAGGTAATTATTACATTTTTCTGTTACAGACCCACAGAATTTGAGACATATACTGCATATTGTTTAAACCCTTTTTAGGTAGAAGTACATTACCAGTGTATCAGAATTTTATATAATATTTTTATACATCCTCCATCAAAAGCATAATCTTCTGAATCTGAAGGAAAATTCACTCAAATGTTTTTTTGTTTAATTTTAAATCACTTACCCACTTGGCTATTGGACAGCCCTGTGAGCTGCGTCCTTCTCTTCCAGTATATACGACAACTTCTATACGTACGGCTTTACCTTTCTCCCCATACCTACAAGAGAATAAACATGTTTGATCTAATGTATGACAGACATCAGCCTGCAGCAGGTCATCAGTAAACCTAGAGTGCGGTAAAATTCACTCTGTTGGGCCCCTTCAGCATAGCAAAAGTGACTTCCTGTTATAACTTCACTAGTACATGAAAATCAGGTTTGGCTTTCCTGCTTGTACATGTTTTTGTTTCTGTGCCTCGTTCTAAATAAACAAATGACACTCGTTTACTTACTTAATGGTATTGTTTAATAAACCGTAATCATTTAAACAATGAATGTCAACCCTTTTCTGTTGCGTTGTGTGTAGCAACAATTAATGACCTCAACCGTCCTTAGGTCCACTTATAAAAGAGCCGTACCCTTCTATGGTTTAAAACGAACAATTTTAATGAACAAAAATAAACTGGTTTATATCCTGTCCTATTGCATCGCCACACAGGTTCATCTTATCTTGTATTAAATCTATCGTCCTTCCCTCACACATCGATTCCATTTGATCAAAAGATATTTCGACATTGAGAGATTAAGATTAAAGTATGACACCTGTTCTCCATTATCTCCCGCACTGCCGCTACAGTTGGCCCCGATCCAAGATGTGTATAGAATGGGCCCTCCTCCTTCTCAGTGATTTGTTCTAAGAATAAAAAAGCACAACGTTTTTACAGCACAACATTTTATTCACAAGAATATCTTTTAGTTATCGGTGATATTTTAAAGCTTACCCATACAATCACATGAGGGAACGTCCAATGTGTTTTTTGAGGGTGTGTTGATCAGATTCCTGGTTGGGGTGTCCATAAACTTTAATGGAGATTCCAAAAAGCTTTGGAAAGTTTGCTTGGTGGGCGTGTCTGCTCCTTGACATTCGACAGCACCGTGTTCCATTTGCTGAGCTGACACAGACAGCACGGTCAGAGCGCCGTCTGTCTCAACTTTGTAATACCCGTTCTGATCAACAAAACCTTGATGGTTCTCACTGAGGAGACCGTTTGCTTTATGTTGCTTCCCTGGACAGCTTGATGGGTCTGGCCACTGTCCATTAGGTGTGGCACAGTGGCCATGTGTTTTAGCACCATGATTCAGCACACTGTTGTTTTCAGATACCTGAGAAATAAAATGTCCTTCACATTCTTGCCTCGGGTCTGGGGTAGCACCTAAATGACCATTTGTAAGACAATGACCATGTCCATTTGGTTGACATTGCTCGCTATGGCAGTGACTCAGAGCTGCAAGGTGAGTGTTTTGGTTCCCCAAGCTTATGCGAGTCTGCAGGTCGAAGTTCTCTCTCTTTTGGGACTTGCTAAAATGGAAAAGTCGCCTATTTTCACTATTCGCATATTCTAGGTATTTTGTCAAGTCTATTTGTGCCCTGGGCAGAAAAGGATTCCTTTTAGAGTGCAATTTTGCCTTTTGCTGCAGAGCCTCCCTTTTCCCCTTTATCTTAAGAGGTCCTTTTCCATTGGGTGTTTTCTTAGCTAGTGGCTTCCTGTGATTGCCTCCCTCAGACACAGAGGCTCTCTTTCTTGATGTCCTCGGACGTGACGAGGTTGATTTTCTGTTGCTTTGTCTTTTTACGTGTTGCCCGTTGTTGTGATGATTGTATTTGATGGCCTGGACTGGCATCCCATTGGGTGGTTTGTTTTCAGAAGATATTGGCTTGTGTCGTGATTCAATCATGAAAGCGAGCTGCACTAACTGGGCAGCAACCTCCTCTTCATCTTTTCTTCTAGAACTATGTGTTCTATCAACATGTTTAATCTTTTTATAAGTGCCATCTATTCGCTCTGGTTTACAAAGTGCTTGACTGAATCTTAGATTCTCTTGGGTGTGCAAGATTTTTTCACTTTCTGAGCTTGCCTTTAAGAGATCATGTAAAGAGAGTTTGTGCGGGGTGGGTATGTTGTGGTGATTTTCTTGCTTGTTGACAGGACTGCAATTAACAGATGTCTGATGCAATGTTAAACTGATTACAGGAACTTTATTGGAAGCAACCTCTGTTATAGACGTAGCTTCTGGAAGAGGTATAGGTTTGCTTGATACAATGTTTGTAGACAATGTGCTTTGATTTTGAGGGATTTCAGCCTGATGATCTGGGCTAGCTGCCAACTGGGTTAAAGCCTCAATAGCTATGGCCTGATCAATGCTTATGCTTCTATGCTTAACTAAAGATTGGATCTTATTTGAATCTAGTGCAACTGAGTCTTTAGGATGTGGATTGTCACTTCCATGTGGGCTGGAAATAGTCTGTTCTTGCGGTGTATGACTCTTATGGTATGGTTCTTCTTGTTCTTTTATAACAGAACAGACATCTGAGCTTCGTGGACCAAATAAGTTCTCCTCTATAGCTTTCCTATCAGTAAAGGAAGAACATACTACAGTCGCTAGTGTAGACAAAGCATCTTCAAAGTAGGCAGTATTATCGAAGTGGGATGTCATTTGTTTATCTGTTGCCATACTCTGCTCTTCCATTTTGATCTTTCCATTTTCCATCGTTTTGGGAAGTGCCTCAGGCTCTTGGGTCTCAGGCTGTGTTTTTGTGGAATCAGTATGTTTCTCAGTGTTTGGTTTTATGTGTTTAGCACCATTATGAGAGTCATGGTAAGTAGGAAGTGCGTGGTGGTTGACAGCCGGTCGAAGCTCGCTCTCTGCTGGCGTTAGTGCAGGTCCGTTCTGGAGAGGCGTGGGCGGGTCAGGTGGAGCAAAGTGTTCTGAGGATATGTTACATGCCTCATCATCTGGCACCTCCTCCTCCATTTGCTCTGAACTAGTGCCATTTACTGAGATACCCTGTGACTCAACCTGAGTGGTAAAAGAAAAACAGAACGATGACTAAACAGGTTTTGGCATAGAAATGATGTTGCCCATATTGTTAATGTCCATAAAAAGAACTATTAATTGGTGCCACAGCAAAACTACAGATTTAACATAAAAACAAATGTTCATGTGGACATTAAAGAGTTGAAAAACTTTTTGCACTCATTGGCTTCACAGACTTATGGTTCAGGCTCTGACCTCACACTTTAAACCAATTCTATCTCAATTTTAAAGGGAAAAAAAATACACTATATGGGATGTAATTTACTGGTTAGTTCTGCATTTGCAACGTTGATAGTGGTTGTGTGCTATGTTGTAATAAAAACATGTTTGGCTAAGACACAGCCATGACAATAAGAGGGTTTTCCTGTTAGCTCTTAAAATAGAAAGAGCTTATTTTTAGGTCATGTTAGAAACCGTTACCCACATAGGAAAAAACCCCAAAAATGATTAATAAAATATGCTTAAATCAGAAAAGCTACGCCTGAAATTCATAAGGAAAGCTACTAAAAATGCATACATATTAACAGAAAGTACTTTTTATAAACTGCTTTAGAAGATGTCCAGGAACTTTTCTACTTCTACATTTGGCTTCTCCTGATAGAGGTCACCACAGTGGTTCGTTCTTCTCCACATTACCCTGTCCTCTACATCTGCCTCTTTCACTACCTGCATATCTTCCCTCACCACATCCATAAACCTCCTCTTTGGTCTTCCTCTATTCCTCATGCCCGGCATCTCCATCCTCAGCATTCATGTATACTGCATGTCCCTCCTCTGCACATGTCTAAACCATCTCAACCTAGCCTCTCTCACCTTGTCTCCAAAACATCCTACATGCGCCGTCCCTCAACTGACACCTCCACTTCCTCCTCCTGTCTAAGTATATATTTAAACCTGAAATCCAGCTGTAACTTTTCATAGTGTATATATGTTGGCACTATTGTCAGGGCTTTAGAAAGTTACTCTATGTTGTAGATGAAACTAAGTATACTGATACTGTTCTCTAGAGAAAAGAACTGCATCACAACAGAAACATGTTTAATTAGTTTGCAACATGATTTTGTCCTGGTCCGCTAAACATTTCTAAGTTAAGATTCCAAACGTGAAGGAATATTTCCTGCTCCAATGCTTTGGTGGACATCAGGGTTTGTTAAGCAGCGTTAATACTTACTCAAATTAACTCTACTAATGGAACAATGGCACCAGAGATCATTTTAATCAAGCCAAACACGACAAGAGTGCACACACCTTTATGATAACACAAGCCCATATATAGGACCTATTTCTTTATTCTACACACACACACACAGCAGCTACAGCTCCCTTCCTTTCATTACAGATTATATTTTTTCCAGAAGACCATTTTTAAAGATTGGATCTGAAATTTGGTATGCAGCCTTGAAACAATCTGTCAATCCATTTCTAGTATATTAGCTTCTCCACAGATCTGGAATGACAAACAATAAGTGCCTGGAAACAATTGGTATGATGACCACCAGCTGACTGGTGTTGATAGGAAAGCACCTATTACTCAGAATCATTTCCATCAGAACTGTCAGCTAAAATATGTTATGCTGAAAATAAAACTATTAAAATAAACACCAACTTTAAAACCCACCCTAAAATAAATTATTCTAGTAATATGCTAAAACATATGCAAGTGTTCAGTATTGGCTTTTTTTTTAGACAACAGTGTTGAGCTGATTTATAGCAACAGAAACAGCAACAGAAAAAAATGGTACAATACATTTAGTCAACAGTTGGGATTACTGTAAGCAGTAAGAACGTTACACCCAGTCCATACACAGCGGCCTGTGCGGTATGGTAGAACTCTCTGTTCCCTATTCAGATTTGCAAACTTTCATAAATCTTGAGTACATTTACCAACAGTCCACTGATGTAAAAACACATGTGTGTATTGGCTGTCCTACTTGGCATGTACACATTTTCTTAAACTTTGAACACTACTGAACTGTAAATTATCTCTGGTGCAAAATACGCTGAGTGGGGATATTTCACACACATGAAAGCTACAGCTGGAAAAAGGCAATATGAGGCCGTAAGGGTGACAGAAGATTGAATTGCTGCATTGCTTGCACAGAATGTGCAATTACTGCACTTGATCCTAGTCTTGTGCTTAACAAAAGTCCATCCTTTATGTTTAGTTACTTCAATATCCCGCTAATCACATTTACAGTATTTGGCAGATATTCTTATACAGAGCGACTTACATTTGATCTCTTTAGTACAACTGAGCAATTGTGGGTTAAGGGCCTTGCTCAAGGATTTGGAGAAGGGAATCGAACCCTGGCATTTCTGGTATCAGTCCAACACTTAACCACGAAGCCACCATTTCTCATAATTATGACATAGAAATAGAGCAGGATCACAGCACATTCAAACTTTCTTTCTTTCTTTTCTTTCTTTTGTCATGTCTGAAGCCTTAAAAAACTCAAGAAAGTCACACTTCAGTCCTTTTGAAGTTATAAACAACACACCCACACTAACACACAAACACACACAGGCTGTAGACACGACAAACGACACACACACACACACACACACACACACACACACACACACACACACACACACACACACACACACACACACACACCCCTAGCAACAGAGCACGTATTGCCTACAGAATTCTAAGAAGCCTCCCTAAGGAAGCGTTACCAGGGAAAGTTAGGGCAGAGTGGGCGTGTCCAACCCAAACAACAGAGAGCACACCGCATCTTTTGCATTTCACTAACTACACACGCTGACAAACTTCCCCATTTACAAAAGAAACAAAGCGAACGCAAACTAAATGGCACACTTTCATTATCTTCCCATTCTGTCTGTCAATAAACTAAAAGACTTACAAGAAACACTTTAAAGAACCAAAGTCACAACACGGATTTAGTTGTAGTGTAGCTTTGCTTGTTATAATAGTTGCTTTAAACTTCACATGGTAACAAGTGTCCTGATGCTCTGTTAACCTTTTGTAGACTCATTAAAAAAAAGTGTAAAAAAAAAAAAAAAAAAGGTAAGAATTCGGAGAAACAAGCTTTTACTGCAGCGTAACTTCTAAAAGCAGGTTTCCTTCCTGGTAAGAGTTTCTCTGAAGCTGCTTGCGGTGGCTCCATTCATACAGCACTCCTTTCCTGTCTCGCAACTTCACTTAACTCAATAGAAAACAGACTAAAGAGAGCGCAGATGAAAATCTTGACGCTCACTCAGCAGGAGGAGTGGAATTATACTCCGACTACAAATCTAGCATTCTTCAATAAACTTCGGTAAAATAAAGAAAGAAAAACATTACTATAGGCAAAAGACTTTTTTAAAAAAAGAAGTAGGTGTTCATTACCTTGGAGACTGTGTCGGTTTTCTGTTGCTTGGAAAGATTTTTGCACCTCACCTAAAGAAAGAAAAAGAAAAAAAAAAAGAATCAAAACATAAAGCATCACATGTTTTTGGTGCAGGAATAAGAACAAAACGCTGTCGGATACACAAAGCAAATGATCAGAGCCACAGTCTGTCTCCTTTAGTCAATAGCTGACAAAAAAAAAAAGCCAGTGATGTACCTTGTCGCTCCTCAGGGGCAAGCCCTCGATTTTAGGCAACATAATCCTAAAAGGTAGCCATCTTGCCTCCCTTGGATTTAGAAGAATAAGTGGCTGTAATGGTCGAGGAGAAGTGAGCTGCCCAGGTTTGCATGATCAGCACTGAGCGAAACAGCTACACACTGCCGCAGACGCCTGACGCATGCTTCTGACCGACGTGCACACAGCACAGGCAACCAATCGTGTGGAGACTTTAGCAGCTTGTAAATCATCAACCATGCCTAGACCCTCCTAAACAAAGGATCTCCTATGTGGGCTCTTACTCTACAAGTACGCACAAGAGCAGGAGACAAGCTGTGGGGTGGACAACTGCAGTGCTGGACTGGAGCTAGACTATCGAGTGGGAACAGGTTGTTCTATACAGGGCGTCATACAGCAATAGACAGATTTACATCTGCATTCTTGGTCTGCAATTTAGGTACCATTGCATTAAACTATCACCTAGCAATTAGAATTTACAAATTTTATTTTTCACTTTTAACTATATAGCTGTAATTATGGAATGCATAAAAATGTTTAAAAATGTTATGCTGATTTCTAAAATCAAAGTGACAATGCTTAAGTCTTATTATTGTTGTCTTATTAAAGGACTTATGTTGCCTATTAAAGGGCGATCTGGTGGCGTAGTGGTTAGCACGGTCGCCTCACAACAAGAATGCCCCGGGTTCAATTCCCAGGCTGAGGATCTTTCGTGAGGTGTTACCATGTTCTCCCCGGCGCTTGCGTTGGGTTTCCTCTGGGTACTCTGGTTTCCTCCCACAGTCCAAAAAACATGCAGATTAGGTGGATTGGTGATTATAAATTGTCCATAGGAGTGACTGTGTGTGTGAGAGGTTGTTTGTCTATGTGCGTTGCCCTGAGATGGACTGGGGACCCGTCCAGGGTGTACTCCTTGCCTCTCACCCTATGCGCGCTGTGTTTGGCGTCAGCAGCCCCCCGTGACCCCAAATTAGGGAATAAGCGGGAAAGAAGATGAATGAATGAATGATGTTGCCTATTAGTTGAAAAAGTCATGGGAATTCCGGACTCTCCTTGTTCCTGCCTATAACAACATCCTGGTCCTGTACATATTTTAGGATCTCTTTGTAAGTTGTTAAAAATAAAACCGGATACACATCCACACGATGAGCGCATTTAACCCAGTACACAACATCTTATCGGATGGAAAGTTACAACGTGAAACATGTATACATAAATGCAAATCAAGCAGGTTATAAACTGTATCACCATGCATGTTGCGAGGGTATCTTTATTTTCCTTTTATAAAAATGGAAGAATAAATGCAAAGCCAACCAGGACCGAATGTATTGTTTTTCTTTTTTGTTTTAGACCAAATAAACCAAATGTACAGAACTATAAGTGCAAACACACCCTAAAACACCCAAACATTGTTCCACTGTTGACATAAAGAGATGGTTGTTGTGAAAATAGGGAGGCACGGCGTGTGGTGTAGTAATTTGCACGGCTGACTCACAACAAGAAAGTCGCCGGTTCGATTCCTGGGTCGGTGATCATTCTGTGCGGAGTTTGCACCTCCCACAGTCCAAAAACATGCAGATTAGGTCGATTGGTGTTTCTAAACTGTCCATAGTGAATGTGTGTGAATGGTTGTGTGTCACCCTTCCAGGGTGTACCCCCGCCTCTCACCCGATGTGCGCTGGGATAGGCACCAGCGGACCCTCGTGAACCCGAATTAGGAAATAAGCAGGTAAGAAGATGAATGAATGAATGAATGAATGAAAATACAGCTTCTATCTTGGACCATAAGATCTGTGAACATATTTGGGATGGACTGAATGAATCATTCTACTACCTTTGTGGCTGAAGGGGGAAAATTCCCACAGCTGAAATCTGTTGCGGAGTTATTTTTAGCAGAAGAGTGGAGGTTATTTCAGGAGTATGACTGAGACTAAATCTGGAACAGGATGTTCAAAATAGAACTAAAAAGAGTTAACCTTCCTAAAACTTTCTATTCGCTCATGAACTTTGAGCTCCCCCTTTCCTTTGCCCCCTCCCTCACCCGTGCTATTGTCATTGTGCGTTCAGCGATGACGAGCGCAGTTGTTAGCAGAACTCTGGGTCGTGCAGTGAATCAGCAGCCCTCAGAAAGACACGAGCTTCACGTCACTGTAGCCGAATAATACAGCTCGTGAGATCTGTTTAGATAGAATACAGCACGATGAGGATGAGGTCATTTCTGACCACCAAAGATGGCTGATGTTATTTGTGTGTAAAAATGTTCAATATTTGAGGGTAAATACTGATCTTTTGATGTCTGTGTACACAAATTCTCATTCATACTCAAGGTTAATGTTTGTCTAAAAATCTGCCGTGTCAAAGAAAAACTGAAGTCTATTTTGTGTCAATGGTGTTAATTCCAAAGGCGCGTACATTTGCCATATCAGTGCACTAAGCATTCAGTTTACATTAGAGGAAGCATAGGATTGTTTAGAGGATGATGCCCTCTTCTACCTCTCTCTCTCTCTCCACTTTGCCTTTATTGGCTCATTCCTAACATGTCCCATATGCTGAACAAGCTGGCCAACCATCATTAGTCACAACCGGTGGCAGCATTAATCATGCTCCTTTCAGCATGCTGGCAAACTGTCCCTGAATAATAACTAATTAATGACTTAGATGGTTGGTTCGAGTTGCTCACCCATGTCCATTTACACCACACCCGATCACACAATATTCAGGTGCTAGTGGGAAGTTTAGAATACGGAAAGTTTCGGCGCTTGTATACATGGTGACCGTTTTGGGATGCATGACTTTATGGCATCGGATGAAGTTAATAGACATGCAGAAAGAGGAAAAGCACGATTTTTCTGTCACTGATTCAGTTTTACGGTTTGCTTAAGCTTCCATTAAAACAGATAGGGTGTCAATAATTGATTTAACAGGCTATGTGCATGGTGAGTGCTGTCATGCTGTAGTTTTGATTATCACCGATGACCGAAACAGACCCCATTCATCCAACCTGAAACGTGTGTATGGCTGTGTGTTGTTTATGTATCTTAAGAACTTAAGTATCTTATATGTCAGTGTAATTCCACATAAACAGTACAGGAATCTATGATGTAAACACAAATGGACTTTAGTTATTTACACATGGTTTCAGTTTTGGTTTGTGTATTGTTTATATAATCCCTGTACAATATTTGTGTGTTTACAAGCTTAACTACCATACTTCTTCTTTTTCTTCTTCTTCTTCTTCTTCTTCTTCTTTCAGCTGCTCCCGTTAGGGGTCGCCACGGCGGATCACTGTTCTCCACACTACCCTGTCCGCTACATCTGCCTCTTTCACCCCAACTACCTGCATATCATCCTTCACCACATCCATAAACCTCCTCTTTGGTCTTCCTCTTTTCCTCCTGCCCTCCACCTCCATCCTCAGCATTCTCCTACCAATATACTGCATGTCCCTCCTCTGCACATGTACAAACCATCTCAACCTAGCCTCTCTCACCTTGTCTCCAAAACATCCTATATGCGCCTTCCCTCTAGCTCATTTCTAATCCTGTCCCTCCTCGTCACTTTCAATGAAAATCTTCAACTCTGGCAACTCCAGCTCCTCCTGTCTTTTTGCCAACGTCACTGTCTCTAAACCGTACAACATTGCAGGTCTCACCTCAATCCTATAAACTTTCCCTTTCACTCTTGCAGAGACTCGTCAATCACAAATCACTCCTGCTACCTCTTCTTCCTGCAACCTCACCGCTCCACTGCCTTCCTTCTCATTCACACACATGTACTCTGTCTTACTCCTACTGACTTTAAGTATGAGAGTGGTAGGTCTGAACAATTAATTAAAACTGAATCACAATAGATTTGAAATGCTGCAATAAGCTAATCGCAGAAGGTTACAATGTTAACGTGATTTCTTTTGTCACGAGGGGGAGACGGGGAGAGACTGGAACAGAGAACCCAAACGCTGAGTGACGGGAAAGGGGAGGAATCAAGAAGGGAGAAGAATTACCTAGAAAACCGAAAACGGGTGCGAAAAGACCAATAACGGGTG
>JAOTRA010000032.1:6089513-6124357 GCA_026260255.1 Pseudolaguvia tuberculata
TGTGTGTGTGTGTGTGTGTGTGTGTGTGTGTGTGTGTGTGTGTGTGTGTGTGTGTGTGTGTGTGTGTGTGTTTCTGTTTCTCAGTGTAATAACACCCTGCTGATCAATAGAGGGTTTGTCTTGTAATCTGTTCGTAGAAAGTTTTTTCTTTGCTGGAGAAAGTTGTAGTAGTCATTAGAAGTTGTTTTAAAGTTTGTCTTCTGTGATTATTTTACTGAACATGGGTTCAATTCCCAAGACCAGCAAGCTGCCAAAGCAAAGGCGCTCAACCGCCAATATATGTGAATGTAATTAATATAAACAGGTGCACAAAACAGGCGGTGTAGTGGTTAACAAGAAGGTCCTGGGTTTGATTTCTGTGCAGAGTTTGCATGGGTTTCTTCCAGGTAGTCCCGTTTCCTCCCCCAATCCAAAAACATGTATACTAGGTTGGTTAATGATTCTAAAATGCCCATAGGTGTGTGTGTGTGTGTGTGTGTGTGTGTGAGAGAGAGAGAGAGAGAGAGAGAGAGAGAGAGAGAGAGATTATTCGTTTGTGTGGTCCTGCGATGGGCTGGTGCGCGCCCATGTTCAAGTCTATACACGGCTGTAGTAAACTGAATCTTCAGTCTTTCGTCATAAAGTAACAACATTGGAAACACTGGTAACACTGGAAAGTTTTTTTCTGATTGGAAAATCTACCAGTTGACTCTGTACGTAGATCTGTATTTTTGTTTCTCTTTGGATTATCTGTAGGGTCCTGATCATGTGAACACTTTTGTGGTAACAGGTTATCACTATGGCAGAGCCCACAGAGAATGGTCTCAGCAAATGCAACGGTGAGGCAGAGCAGGTGTGGGAGAGGCCCTGGTCGTTGGAAGAGATGCGGAAAAACAGTGCAGACTGGTCTTTAGCTGCAGATGCTGGGGTATATCTGTTACTTCAGAAGTCTGAAGTTTTCTGTCACAGTGATTTTCACTGACGTCTTTTCTTTTCACCCCAACAGCTTTTTCTTTACCTGCAAAACTTCTCTCAGTGGATGTTGTCTAAGACGCATGAGATAGAAAAACAGCTGGATGGCCTCATTCAGGACACCAAATCAACCGACAGCTGCCTCCACAATGTCTTTAATGATTTTCTGATGCTTTCCAACGTACAATTTATAGAAAATGTGCGCCTTACTGTTTCTATAAGCTATTTTTATATTTAAATTGTTTTTATGGTAATGTAAAGTAATGCTCTTGATTTTTTTTAATCTTACAGAGGGTTTATGATGAAGAAGTTGAGGAGACAGGACCTAAAACAGAGGCTCAGGAGAAACGGGTTGAACAGGTCTGTACACTTTGTCTGTTGTAGTGACCTGTCTAGTATAGTGTTATTACTGACTGAGCAAATGCGTCTTACCTTTGTTCGTGAGCCTGATTGTAATGAATATTGGATCAGATCGGACATTTTTTTTTGTATGTCCACTGGTTTGTGCTCTAATTTAAACATAGTGTTTCATTGACATAAATCTGCCATAACACACCCCTATGCAGGTAGTAGTAGATTCTTGCAGAACTTAAAAATTAATGCAGTATTGAATTATTATTTTTTTGGTTACTCTGATATTGACAATTTATCAGAAACATTCCAGTTCTAATTATTTATCTTGGCTAAAATGTTTTGATATGATATGTTATGGAATTTAAGTGCATGTTCACAAAAAAAAACCAACAAGTCTACAATATGGCTGTGTGTTATTGCTCTTGAAAAGGAAAAAACACGGGAACAGAAAGAAGCTGAGCTGATACCTAAAGTCCAGGAAGCAGTGAATTTTGGTTTGAAAGTCTTGGAATCAGCATTTGAGCAATTGGATATTAAAGTAGGAAACTCAGACTCTGAGGATGAAGAGACAGCGGACCGAGTAGAACCTATTCTGGAACCCAAGGTAAGAATATTATTTTTAAGGCTGCACAATATTTAGAAAGACAAAATATAAGGGGACATTAGGAAGTATGGGGGAAAAGGACATTTATTATACATTTTGTAAAACGTTGGTGCTCTTTGTGTAAGAAATGTGTGTATCTGTGAAATTTAAAACTATTCAGTAATGAAACATTACTCAATTAAACTATTCAACAATGACAAATTTACATCATTTTGCCATTTGATTGGTCTATTTTTGCTGTTAATACTGTTTTTTAAAGAAACGATAAAGTAAGTGATAAGATTTCAATGTTTTTGTTTTCAGGATTTATATGTAGACAGACCTCTACCATATTTGATTGGATCTCAGGCTTTTATGGAACAAGATGATATTGGCCTGGGAGATCTCTCCAGTGATGGTAGGGTTACTGCCTATACCACACCATTTTGAATATTAAATAAGTACTTCTTATATTTGACTAAATTCTTGTTTCTCTCTCTCTCTCTCTCTCTCTCTCTCTCTCTCTCTCTCTCTGTCTCCCTCCCACTATCTTTTTGAGACCTGTCCATTGACAGCGACAGAGAGAGTTTTGTTGAGAGCGAAGTGGATAAAGATCAGGAGGAGGTAAAACAATATTACGGTTCATTTATATATATATAGTGCTTTCAGCAGTCAAAATATTCGAAGCTGGATTTAAAGTTACACAGGTCAGCAGTAAAATTCATTCTAACCTTCATCTATTCATTTCTGTCTCAAAGCAGCTTGATTAGCTTTTATTGTTTATGTCTGTAAATTTGCAGAGTTGTTTTCAATCTTCACAGCACTCAGACGAGGACTTTGACCAAGAAGGTGAAGGCCGGAACAGATTAAAAAATGTAAGAGCTATTTATGTTCATTTCATAGCTTTTAGTTTTTTTAGTTTAGACATGCAGAAGGTGAAATAGTGTGTGTGTGTGTGCGTGCGCGTGTGTGTGCGTGTGTGTGTGTGTGCGTGTGTGTGCGTGCGCGCGCGTGCCTGTGTGCGCGTGCGTGTGAACCTTTTTTATGGATCTGTATAGAAGGCCTTAAGTTCAGATGAAGAGGAAGAAAATGAAGACTCTGACTTGTTTGGAGAATCTGACAAAGATGAAGATGAAGCCAGAAGGGTGAATAATTTTATTTGTCAAGAAGGTCATTGATAAATCTAAGAAATCTTTTTTTATTATTATTATTTCTTTTTTTTTAAATGCTTGTTTTTCAGGATGATATGGATCCAACATCTTTTGCTGATCAGCTGGCTGCAAGAATTAAAGATGCAACAAAAAAGCCTGAAGCAGATCGTACATGTAAGTCCATGGCTTTTATTTATTTACTCTTTTTTTTTGCACATTTTTATATTTTTGTATTTTGTGTTTGTTTGATTTTGCATGTTTGTAAATTCTTTTTAAGCCTTATCATCTGGCACATCCATCATCAAGAGAAAAAAACAAGCAAAGAAACTGCCAGAGACACAGGGTACACCTCTAATACTTAAATGTCTCATGTCTTCCATTTTGTCCCACAATTTCTTTCAAATTTCGTAAACAGTGAGCAGATCATATGATGCGTCTGTATTTACATTTACATATTTTGTCGCAGTGAACGATGATGATGATGACGATATGTTTAAGCCTCCAAAAATGGATGATGATGAATACTCTCCATTTGGAGGCAAAGGTGGTCTCTTCAGTGGAGGTAAAGGACTGTTTGATGATGATGAGGTAAGTGACTGACTATGTAAACATATTTCTTGTCAAATGTAACACAAATTCAAAATCTGACAGGTATTTTGGAATGGACAATTTTTTGCAGGGTGATCTGTTTTCTGAGACACCAAAAATGGAGCAGGAGCAAGGAACGTCTAAAAAAGCAGGTACATCACCAGCAATCAGGAAGTATCAAAGTATTTCTTCCCAATCAGGAAGTATTGTTTTTGGAAAATTTATTTTGTACCAATGGTACAAATTTGTCACCCTTTTTTTTGTTTCTTTGTAGAAAGTATCAACACTAAGAAAATTCCTACGGGTGCAGTTTCTATTTTTCCAGGTGAAAGATTTTTTAAGGAAGCGTGAAACCCAAGTTTATTTATTTGTTTAAAATTTTAAGTGAAAGACATTTGTGTATATATCTCTCAGAGAGTAATCTCTTTGGCTCACCACATGGCTCCAACTCATTAGAGAGCAAAGAGGATGATAGTCCTGTCCGATCCAAAGGTCAAGCAGGTCCAGAGAAGACCTCACAGAAAAGTGGACTTTTTGATGACAACAAAGACAATGACAACTTTTTCAGCGGTAAGACGCACAAAGACCTCACGCCTGGTGAGTTGTGCAGATCTGTAGACGTGTCCCTCAAATTGTCTTTTATGTTTAGCCGCACAGGAGAAAACCAAGCCAAAATTGTCATCAGATCTGTTTGGAGCTGATGATGATGATGATGATGATGATGAAGGTACGGATATTTTCAGTGTGGGTTCTCGGTCTGGTGTTTCTCAGCAAAGCAAGAAAGTTGGCGAAGAAGAAGTGGTACAACCCCCTGAGAAAAAGGTAGTGAAGTCATTTTGCTGTACGTACAGCTTAATCTTTGTGTATCTGATTTCTCTCCTGCTCATCTGTCCATGCACACACTATTCCTGCTGGATGTCTTTTCTCCTCTCTAGCTCAGTGGTCCCCAACCCCGGGCTGTGAATCAATTGGTACCGGGTTGCACAAGAAATCATAAATTATTTCCGTTTTATTTATTATCGAAGTCAGAACAGTCTTTTGATTTAAAATAAAATAGTGAGTAGTGAAGAGACAGAAGAGCCTACGACTTCAAAGAAAAAGAGCTTTTAACAGACAATAACAATTTATCACGACCGGTGATTCCCACACACCACACTCGCTCTCTAACAAGGCAATGAAGACATGTTTACAATTACAGTGGATTTACGTTTTTTATTATTATATTTACAATATAAAGAATGCACATAAAACGGTTGGGGCCCACTGGTCTAGCTCATGTAATCTGAATCTGTCTGAATCAAATTGTCATCCGATTTGATCTTTTGAATTCGTCATTACACATCATTGACATTTGTCAGTACAGGATTTTTACGTCATTGCACATGCCCATAGAAATTAATAATAAATAATTTACAATCTGTCATGTCATTATCAGAATAGACATTTTTGAACCACACTTTCACAATCGGACTAAATGTATTACCATGTAAGACTTCAACCTCCAAATTTTAAGCCATTTCAAATGATTGATTATTCATGAATATCCGATAGACGTTGGGGTTATACTATTGTTCTTATTTGGGAGTTTTATGTATTTTTTCATTTTATAATTGTAGGATTTCCTATAAACTTACAAACATGTTCAGTCCTTAATAAATGTTTTGCTAAATTAATCAATGTTTTAAGCAAATGTATGTGTTTTCCTGCAGTTACCTGCTGGTTCTATTTCTATGTTTGGGCCTGGCACTAGTAGTCTCCTTGCAGAAACACTGAAGAAACGACGTCCTTCAACAAGTGAGGAGTCTGTGAAGTCTGCTGAGGTATCCAACTTATTCCTCATTCATCTGTTTCATTCTGATTTTTTTTAAATGGTAGTCTATATACTTTTTTTTTTTTTTTTTTTTTTTTTTTAGAATGTGATTCCATCTGTTCTCAAATCATCAGCTGCACCTAAAATAACAGAGAAGGCACAAAGCAAGAGTCTTTTCTCTGATGACGAAGACTCCCAAGTATCTGTTCAATTTATCTTTTGTAATCTCCAATTGTGAAAACTTTTGATACATATATTATATTTCTTTTATATTTCTCTCTTTGCCAAAGATATTCCATACTATGACTAAAAGTCAGTCTAAACCAGAAACTTCAGCACAAAACAAAGCCACCTCAATATTTGATGAGGAGGAGGAAGAGGTGCGTGTCGACAGATGTAGCCCTACAATCAATAATTTAAGTTTAATGTCATATATCTGACTACAGATTGAGGACCTTTTACTGATTAGCTATCTTTATTTGCAGGATCTGTTTTCCACCGTGCCAAAGTCTCAATCGGTTCAAGTTAAAACAGTGCTACCCCAACCCAAGAAAACTTTATCAAGTGCTCTTTTTAGTGATGATGAGGTACAAAGAAAGTCATGAAACTAAAATGCAATTGATTATGTACAGATTATTATCAATTAAGCTTTGATTGGCCACTTTAATCTGGTTCTTTTAGGATCTGTGGATAGGCTCAGAGCCTAGCCCAGCCAAACCTAATATAAAGACTGGTGGGATGAAGTCCAGCATCAGTGCTCCCTCTAGACTACCCAGTGCAAAAGCATCAGTGAAAGACGGCTTGTTTGCTGATGATGACGATGACGATCTATTTGCAGCCACAAAGGAGCCAAGGTGTTATTAATTAAACAAAACTTTTTTGCCACTTCTTTTATTACAGCCTTTTTAAGCCCATATAACAAAATAGCTCTAACCATATTATAGGGAGCATATAAAATAAAATGCAAACTTTTCAAGGTACTGCATCAACTAACACAGGAGAATGATATGTCATTTTAGTCAGAAAAAACCTCAGAGAGTCGCACTACTGTTCGAGGACGAAGACGAGGAAGAAAAAGGTTCACTTTTTGCCTTCAAACCATCTGCAAACAAAGGAACTCCAGAAGTCATAGTAAGATATATAGTAATAATGATATAAAATTAGATTTATGTTAAATAAATATGTGCAAACTAGACATGCTTCCTGGTTCTTTGCATTTATTTTTGTATTTATTATGTTCACATGAATTCATTCTTTCATGCTGTGTGAGTATATTTTGTGTAATTAGCAATGATGGCAACCTGAATTCGAATCCAGCTCAGGTTCTTTCTGGTCCCACCACCCTTTTTCAATGCCCACCTCCGCCGCCTTAAATAAAGGCAAAATGCAAAAAGCTTGCAGAATGCAGAATCTGATTGAATTTCAACAAGCCATTTGCTAACCGCATGAGTTATAATTTCATTTAGTCATAAACAGACTCGCAAGTGTTAAAAGAGCTGCCGTAGAGCATGTTAGCTCACAAAAAAAGAGAATATAAATATGAGCCTGTGTGTTTTAGGTGACTGCTGCTGCATCTCCGATGACTTCTCTGTACAGCTCGCAGACGATCCAAGATGCACCAAGCGTAGATGAGATGAAGCCTTCAGATAAGAAGGCTGTACAGGCAGCCTCCTCTTTTCCTGACGAGACTATCAAGAGTAAAAAGCCTGCTGGAGCTGTTAGCTTGTTTGGCGGTATTAATGTGTTAGGAGATGAAGCCACAATCACTACGGTAAGAATGAAAACTATGACAATACTAAACACTATGCCACTATGTTTGAATGTTCTTTAGCCAGAACTAACGTGTAGTGTGCCTTTAGAAACCGAATAAGAATGCACGGGAGGTTTTTGATGATCTCGACTTGGATAAAGAAATTCCACCACCATTGGAGATCAAAAAGAAAAAGGCTGAGAAAAACATGTTTAGTTTGTTTGGTGATGATGAAGATGAACCTGATGAAATACTACCTGTTTCCTCAGCAGCCAAACAGACCGAAAAAAGTTCTTTAAAGGTGTGCTTTATTGTCCAATTATTCATTCCTCATCTTACCTGCTTATTCCCTAATTTGGGTTTATGGCGGTCTTCAGGAGCCAAAAACATGTACATTAGGTTGATTGGTGATTCTAAATTGCCCATAAGAGTGAATGTGTGTGTGAGTGGTTGTTCGTCTATGTGTGCCCTGCAGTGGACTGGCGACCCATCCAGGATGTACCCCTGCCTTTCGCAGTATGTGCGCTGGGATGTGTCAAATTATTAATATTTCCGAAATATAAGGCGCACTTTAATTTTCTCAAAAATCGTGGTTCAGTTTGTATGTTGCGCAAAAGTCTGGCATCTCAAGCCATGTTTCATCTTATAAAATTCCCTCTACACCACTGCTTAATGCGCCTACTGTAACTAAATGTTGATACAAAAATAATGAAAGTTGAATAATAATAATAAAATAAAAAAAAGGAAATGAATGAAATAAAAGTCCAACCACCTGCATATCTTCTATCACCACATCCATAAACCTCCTTTCTTTTCCTCCTACCCGGCATCTCCATCCTCAGCATTCTACCAATATAATTAGTGTTATTAATGGTCTTTACAATGTCATTACACATAACTAGTGCACTAAGTTCGAATTCGGTGTGTGTGTGTTATTTATTGTTAGCAGTCTGAATGTTATTGTAACAGCTCTACTGTGTATTGATGTACTGCTGATTGTGTTTCTGTGTCAGGAGTTGAAAGCTTCTGTGAAGTGCACAGGTGTGTTTCAGGACGAGGAGCTTCTGTTCAGCCAAACTCAGCAAAATGACAATATCCCAGAGGTGGACCTTTTTGCTACCACTGCTAAACCCACAGTAAGTTAAAACTACTTAAAGCTTTGTATTATTCCTCTGATTTCCAGAAATTCTATTTTTGTTTTGCAACAAAAATATGTTTGTGAATTACCATGTTACAGAAGTGTGTATCCCCATAGTTGTGTTCTGTGGTTTCAGGCACCTGTACCTAGCTTAGATAAACCTGCTGTTTCTACATTGTTTGGAGAGGAGGAGGATGATGAAGACCTGTTTAGTTCTGCAAAGACAAAAGCACCTCCAGTATGCAGTTTTTATTTTAAGTTAGTCGGAGGAGAATTTGGAGTGTGTACAATTCTCATTATAATTTTTTTTCACATTTAGAAAGTTCCAGAAAAACCAAAACAAAGTAAACGTGAAGAAACCGACATGGAGGCAAGTAAACTGCAGTCAGCGAAAAGTAAGGTATGTGGATAAAACCTTTTCTAGGCATATCGTGGCTGTAAATAACACGTCTTCCCACTTGACAAGATGTTCTGTAGAAAAGTTTAAGGTGTGTGTGAGTTGTTCTTAATTAGAATTTCACTACTGTTGCTATAATAAGAATAAGATAACAATAAGAAGGTTGCTGGGTCAGGGGTCTTTCTGTGCGGAGTTTGCATGTTCTCCCCGGTTTTTGCATGGTTTCTACCGGGTACTCCGGTTTCCTCCCACAGTCCAAAAACATGTTCATTAGGTTGATCTGTGATTCTAAATTGTCCATAGGAGTGACTGTGTGTGTGTGAATGGTTGTTTGTCTGTGTGTGGCCCTGTGATAGACTGGCAACCTGTCCAGGGTGTATCCCTGCCTCTTGCCCTTTGTACTCTGGGATAGCGTAGGCACCAGTATGAGACCCCAAATTAGGTAATAAGCGGGTAAGATGAAGGAATGAATTGCATCTTTCCATGGTTTTTGCATTGCAATGCGTTCTGTCATGGTGTATTAATATACCTATAATAATATTTACAAACGTCCTGTATATTAAGGATGTATATTTGTTACCACATGCTCTATTTTCATCTTATTTCATTTTTTGTATTTGTTATTAATTTATTCTGTATCAAAATATTTTTTTCCCCACAAAGAGTTAAAAATAAGATTTTATGACATGTTGGGAAGCTCCCACCAATTCACAGTGCTATTAATACTGGAACTATTAAGTGTAATATAATTACCGTATTTTCTGGACCGTATAGCGTGCACCTGTATATAAGCCGCAACCGCGCTCTTTTTTAAAAAATTTTTTTAATAAAAGGTATACAAGCCGCACCGGGCTATAAGCTGCAGGTATCTACGTTGAAAAATGAGATATTTACTGCATGTACAGAAGGATTTTGTACTGAAAATGTACATGGTATGTACCGGAACAGATTCTTTCCGAACGTTGCCTTTTATTATGGTAGCAACTTTGCTGATTAAAACGGAACAGAACCAAGAGAAAATAACCGCTATTTATTTACCGCTCTCCGTGTCACTGTCATCCTCCGGTGAAGTTCGCTTTAAAGGTTCGCTGCTCTCTGCGTAACAAAACCCGGAACCCATTGGTAATGATGGATTCTTTCCCAGCACTCCACGCTGCTAGGATGCACTGACCGATATCAGAAACGGATGCTTTTCGCATGCGGTCCGGTTTTTGTGAAAGACTTCTTCGTGTGGTTTCCATGATAATTTGAAAATAATTACCAGTTAGTAATTTGTCGTGCGTGTTCTGTCTGCTAAAGAAAAAGTAGCCTAGTTTATTTTTCTTTGCATTGATTTGTCGTCTCTTATTTTTGATTATAATTCCGGTTAGAGCGCCCCTAGTGGTGCAAGAAAAATCCTCAGAATAGCCGCACCTTAATAATAATAATAATAATAGGAATAAAGTAGCGGCTTATAGTCCACAAAATACGGGTAAATGTAAAGGGTAGGCTATAAAATATTTTCCTGAGGGGGGGAAAAGTTGGATTGAATTACTGTGTCAAATAGAATGTGAATTATTACAAATATTACTGTATTAATTGTACAGAAGCCTGCAAGCTCAGTAAAACCCAAAGAAACTTCATCAAGGATCGGGAAACTACAAGTAATTTCTACTTATTGCCGCCCTTCTCTTGTTTTCTTCTTTACACCCTAAGAACCATTTCTGCTGTTGCTTTACTCGCAATGAACTTTGTTCTTCCAAAAGACACACCGTCCGGGTATCCGACTAACACACAACTACTGCAAATCCCCAAAAAAGACTTAAATCTGCATGTAATCTTTAACTCTGTCACTGGATGGTTGGATGTTGTTTATGCTTCTCCACAGTATTTACTTATGTATGCAATTGTCTGTCTTCCAAAGTCTTTTTATTGATTTATACCAGACCATCTATTATGGACTATATGGCAACAAAATATCAATATTTAGTTATATTACAAAATTTCACTTTGCAAAATTACTAGTACTCAACTATATATCCTATAATACACTATATTGCCAAAGGTTTGTGGTCACCTGAGCATCACACACATCACACAAACGTCTTATTCCAGATTTATTCCTATTAATGGGATGGATATCTTCTCATTTAGCTCCAACAGTACTGGTGAGATCAGACACTCCATTCCAGTTCAGCAAACGTGTTCAGTGGTGGTGGTAAGATCAGGACCAAACAATAAAGTGTTTTTCACAGCTCAGGGGCTTTGTGATCAGGGTCATTGTCATGCTGAAACAGTGTTGAAGTCTCATAGTTTGAGCAAAGGAATATTTTAATGCTACAATACACAATAACATTAATTTGTAGCAACAGCTTGGACCGGAACCACATATGGATCTGATGTTCAGGTGACCCCAGTCTTTTGGTAGTTTGATGTAGGTGCTGTTTTCTGGACTCTGAAGTTGTTGAGATCCAGCAACAATTAATGCTATTGATGAGCATGGAGAAATTATTGCGTTCATAGTTGCCTCTTATGATGATGCACCAAATGATAACTTATTTATTCATTTTATCAGTTGGTCTGAGGGATTTTTTTATAACAATTATTTACCTGTAGTGCCTTAACATGATTTTTTTTTTTGCCATATAGCCCCTTCTTATTATTGATACATGTTTGTCAAATTCTGCTTCTTTTTGTTAGCATTTCTAATAATTTGTCTTTAAATCTTTGTCTGTCAGGCTAGTTTGGCCATCAACCCTGCCAGCCTCATGCCAGGTGCAGGTTCACCGGTCCCAGGTGCAGCCAGCATATCCTCTGATCTTACTCACTCCTCTTCAGCCAGACCCGCAGGGCTGCTGCAGGCCTCAGCTGGCACTGTGAGACTCCAGGCTGCATGTGAGGGAGGGATCAGCTTTGACCTGCCAGCTGAGGTCACCACGCTACAGAATGCCAATAAAGTTGGTTTGACTCATTTATGCTGTTTTCCAATTTGATGCAAAGAGAAAGAGTAAACCAATGGTACTTGCATTTTTTATCTAACTCCAAACTTGTGTGTTCAGGGCCGCATTAAAGGTGCAGTGCAAAGGCGTCCACAGACTCGTACAGCGAGACACTTGGCTGCTCAGCATTCTGAAGAGGCTCGTCAGGAAGAAAACTTTACACCTCAGGCTGGTTCAGCAACTAGATCAATTTTTGCCCCATCTGCCTTTAATCCTGTACCAGCCACACATTCAGCTCTTAAGCTACCTATAACCTCTAGCACCACCACAATGCCCACAAAAAAACACACTGATAGGGTAGTCAGGCCCAAAGTTCTCCCACCGGCTGAAGAAGACTTATTTTCCTCAGAGGAACCTTTCGCTTCTGCCTCAATCCCTAAGCACACACTTCCACCCCAAACCAAGACAAATCCCTCTGAGACCACCCAGAAAAAAGAGCCTGCTCTGCCTATCTTTAATGATGATAGTGAGGATCTTTTTGCCACTGTCAAGCCAAAGCCAGTAAAGAAAGCAGAGGCAATATCTATCCTGGATGATGATGATGATGATGATGATGATGACATCTTTGGCACAGAAAAAAGGAAGGACTCTAAGACACTTGCCAGCTCTTCTGTTATCCAGGTGATTTAAAACCTTTATGTTTACATTTGGTGGTGCTGGGAATCAAACCCTGATCTTTCAATTTGCAGTCCAAAACCTTAACCATTCTCATAGAGTCAAACTAGTATTAGAGCATCCAACTACAGTGTTAATGTTAAAATATGTAGTTTGTGACTTTTGTGATGAGTATCATAAAACATTTCCATTGATTAACTATATTTGTGAACTGTCTGGTAACCCTGTGGTCTATTTTAAGACCCACGGTTTTACAATCTCTTTGCAGGATGATAAAGAAACACCACCGAAAGCACTTAAGACCCCTAACAAAGAACAAAGCTTGGAAGCGAGCTTGTTTGATGATGATGACGTCGACATTTTTGCTGATTTAACGCCTACCACAAAGCCAAAAGACAAAATGACAAAAAAGAAAGTTGAAGCGAAATCAATATTTGATGATGACATGGGTAAGTTACTTCTACTACAGGATTATAAAACTGGTACAGACATGCATGTCTAATTGATAGTCACTATTATTCCTGGGGCTTTTTTTTTTTTTACAGATGATATTTTTTCATCTGGAATGACAAAACCAGTGGGAACCTCGACTGCTAAGAAGTCAAAGAAGCCTGTCCAGGAAAACAGCTCTGCAGACCAATCAGAGCATAGCATTTTTGATGATCCTCTTAATGTGTTCGGTGGAAAGTAAATATTGAAATTGTGAGTTGATATTGTTAGACTGATCAGTAGAACATAGTAAATTAATAGGCTTAATAAATAAATTCTAAATTCTAAAAAAAAACAAAAACCTATGACTGATTATTAAAAACAAATTTTTAAGAGTATATTGAAACTCATGTTTGAGTTTATGACTGTCAAAAAATGAGATTAGAAATTTTATGTAACTAACTTGTTTGTTCATTGTGTTTATTACAGTAAAGCACTTTAAAAAATTGTACATCATATAACATCAAATTGATCTGAATGTAAAGGAATACATTCTTCTGACGGTTTATTGTTTGTGTTCTTTTGCCTCACTTTTGTAATATTTTGCTTTTTCACTTTAGTGCTCATGGTCTTTCAATGTTTGTTTGTATAAATGTCTGTTGCATGTAAAATGATTTTTGTAAACTAAAAAAAAATATATTTTATGAAGAGTGAGTTTGTTTAGCCTCGATATTTTGAATTTGTGCTGGTCGAAAGTCAAGCTGATGTTTATCAATGTGCGCTGTGGGAGTCGTAGTGTGCAGCTCACAGAGTATTACAAACCCATGGGATAGTGAAAACTATTCCAGATTTATTCCCATTGTAAGCTCCACTCTTCTAGTAACACTTTCCACTGCAATGTTGTGCTTGAATGTGAGAATTCTCTTCATTCAGCTCCAACAGTATTGGTGAAATCAGACACTAATGTCAGCTAAGGAGGTCTGGGGTACAGTCGCTATTCCAGTTCCTCTCAAAGGTATTCAGTGGTGATAATCAGGACTATGTGCTCAACACTCATGTATTTTTTTTTACTCTAATAATAACAACAAACCAGAGTGTGATAATGGAGGTCAGGGTCTTTGGAGAGTAATCAAGATCTGATGGTCAGGTTACCACAAACCTTTGCCAATATAGTGTATATTATATTATGTAATATTATTCAGCCAGCATATCCTAGCTTTTGAAACAATTTCATTAACATTTTCAATAGTAAGTGTATTTCATTGACAATCACTGACTGGTAACTGATAAGTTATTTATTTATCATTTAGGTTCATTTTTTCCTCATTAATGTACACACCACATCCCATATTGACAGAAAAACACAAAATTGTTGCCATTTTTGCTGATTAATTAAAAAAGAAAAACTGAAATATCACATGGTCCTAAGTATTCAGACCCTTTGGTGCTGTCCATTTCTGCTGATCATCCTTGAAATGGTTCCAACACATTCATTTGAGTCCAGCTGTGTTTGATTATACTGGTTGGGCTTGAAAGCCACTCACCTGTCAAATGAGAATCATGAGGTCATAGGAACTGCCTAAAGAGCTCAAGGCACAGATCTGGCCATGGTCAAATTCTGCTGCACTTGAGGTTCCTAAGAGCACAATGGCATAACCTTTCCTAGAGCTGTCTGGCCAATCTGAGCTACTGGTGGAGAAGAGCCTTGTGAGAAATTAGGAAGAACCCAAAGATCACAGTGGCTGAGCTCCAGTGATGGGAGAAAGTTGTAGAAAGTCAACCGTCACTGCAGCCCTCCACCAGACGGGGCTTTATGGCAGAGTGGCCTGATGGAAGCCTCTCCTCAGTGAAAGACACATGAACGCTTGCATAGAGTTTGCTAAGATGAGGAGAAATAAGATTCTCTGGATGGTGAGACCAAGATAGAACATTTTGGCCTTAATTCTAAGCGGTATGTGTGGAGAAAACCAGGCACTGCTCATCTCCTGTCCAATACAGTTCCAACAGTCAAGCATAGGGGTGCTGTGGGGGTGTTTTTTAGCTGCAGGGACAGGACGACTGGTTGCAATTAAGTGAAAGACGAATGCGGCCAAGTACAAGGATATCCTGGACAAAAACCGTCTCCAGAGTTCTCAGGACCTCGGATCAAACCATGTAGATTAGGTTGATTCTTTTGGTGGTTCTAATGTGTGCGTGTGAGAACGTTTGTTTGTCTATGTGTGACCCTGCAATGGACTGGTGACCCATCCTGGTTGTACCCTTACTTCTTGGCCTATGTGAGCTTGGATAGGCACCAGTAGACTCCCGTGACACTGAATTAGGAAGCAAGCAGGTAAGAAGATGAATGAATGAATGAATTGAATGAATGAAAAATCCAAATTCAGTATCTCAGAAAATTAGAATATTAATTAAAACCAATACAAAGAAAGGATTTTTAGAAATCTTGTCCAACTGAAAAGTATGAGCATGTACTCGTGTGCCTGCAGCAATGATCAGTCTGGCACTGCTCAGGTGTTATGAAGGCCCATGTTGCTCTGATAATGGCCCTCAGCTCTTCTGCATTGACTCTGCATAGCTTTGGCACTGTGTCCATAAAGTTGGTCAGCAGCAGGAAGCATGAGGTGCTCTAAAATATCCTGGTATAAACTGTAACCTTTAAAAATACAAGGAGACCAACATTAGCAGAGGACGTGGCACCCCAAACCATTACTGACTGTGGAAACTTTACAATGGACCTCAAGCAATGGGGATTCTGTGCATCTCCTCTCTTCCTTCAGACTCTGTGATCCTTATTTTTAAAGGAAATTTAAATATACTTTCATCAGAGAACATAACTTTGGGCCACTATTAGTCTTCAGCCCAGGTGAGACGTTTCTGACACCATTTGTTGTTCAACAGGGGCTTGAAACAAGGAATGAGACAGCTGAAACCCATGTTCTGTGCGTGAAGCTTCTCCAGCTACAGTCCACTCTTTTCTCCCTCACATTTTTGAATGGGTTTTGTTTCACATCCCTATTGCTTGTACCCTTTTTTCTACCACATCTTTTCCTTCAATTCGCCTTTCTAATAATGTGCTGGGATACAGCTCTGTGAACAGTCTATCTCTTTTGCATTGACCTTTTGTGTCTTGCCATCCTTTTGCAAGGTGTCAATGATTGTCTTTTGGACATCTGTCAAATCAGAGGTCTTGATTGTGTAACCTACAGAACGAGACTGATAGACCATTTAAATGCCTTTGCTGGTGTTTTGAGTTCACTCTCATTTGAGTTCCATGAGTGTGGCATTAGGTATATTCAATACTGAACCTTTTCACTATATTCTGATTTTCGGAGATGGATTTCATTAGGTGTCAGTTATAATCATCAAAATTAACAGAAATAAACACTTGAATTATATCTGTCTATGTGGAATGAATATATACATTATACAATGTAAAAGTTTAATTTCTTGAATGGAATTAATGAAATAAATCACCTTTTTTTGATGTTCTAATTATATGACCAGCACCTTTTATCAGGTGTGTCTGTGTGTGTGTGTGTGTGTGTGTGTGTGTGTGTGTACCTGTGTTACTAGGAAACCATAGTTTACATCCGGGACACATCGAGGAAAATCACACAACCGCAACCGAACAGTCTATAATCCCGCCTCCGTGGCATTCTCATTGGCCAATACCTTGTTACGTCCGTATTACAGCCTACGTCATACGGCTTCTTTCATGTCAATTACAAAGTGCAACAATCGCATGTTCTCACCATGTTCACCGCCAGGAACAGAGCAAGAAACGGTGAAGATGTCCTGAGGAATTAATGGTAATGAGTTCCGCGATCATTTACTTGGTTTTATTGTTTCATTTCGTACGTTAATAGCGTAGAAACGGAGCTGTTAAAATGCCTTAACTAGCATTAATGTCGCTAGCATGATGATCATCCCCATCCCTATTCATTGTAAGCGGACCTGTTGTTAGCGTTGGAGAAAACATGCTGGCTCTTATCTCCACAGTCAAGTGCGACACACGGCTCCGATTTTTAATCTTTAATCTCTATTAATAGCCCTGAAGGTAATCTTATCGGTGTCCGTAAATGAATCACAGTTTAGTGTAACGTGGTGTTTAAAGCTGCTACTTCTTCATCTGCTGCTGCTGCTGCTGCTGTTCGGCGCCATGACTGAATAACATTGTTTCCTCCAAAGTCTTCTGCTTACTTTTCCTTCAAATACAATGGATTAATGGCTACCATTTGCGTTTTCTAAAGGCTGGTAGTCCGTTTATAATATAACCCAGTTCATCATTGAAATTAACGAATGATTTAATCTCGGGTCATTAAAGATTTCGAGCTTTTAGAAAAATCCCCTTTTAAAAATGCAACTAAAGCCCCATCATAATCATCATCATTTTCTGACTGCTTATCTGGGACCGGATTGTGGGGCAGCAGTCAAAGCAGGGATGCCCAAACCTTTATCTCCCCAGTCACTTTCTCCAGCACTTCTTGGGGAACACGGAGGTGTACCCAGGCCAGCCGAGAGATATTGTCCCTCCAGCGGGTTCTAGGTCTTACTCCTGGCGGGACACACCCGAAACAACACTCCTGGGAGGTGTCCCAGAGGCATAAAGCTCCTCTTATCCAAACTAACCAACAGCCATCTCATCTAAACCCCCAACCAGTGACTGGCCTTTGCTCAGGTACCCAGCAGTCAGATTTCAACCTACAGTCTTTTGATCAATAGTTGCACATTTTAACCCCTGAGTTCCCACTACTCTATTAGAATATCTCAGATACGAGTCATAGATTAATGACACTTGGCTCAGAAATAGATCTTGCTTACAGATAATGTCTGTAAATATTGGGTTCTGGTAATTTGTGCACTTCATCTACACTTGTGAACAATCTTCTTCTTCTCCTTTCGGCTGCTCCTGTTAGGGGTCGCCACAGCGAATCACTCTTCTCCACACTACCCTGTCCGCTACATCTGCCTCTTTCACCCCAACTACCTGCATATCTTCCCTCACCACATCCATAAACCCTCCTCCATCCTTATCATTCTTCTACCAATATACTGCATGTCCCTCTTCTGCACGTCTTTTTAGAGGAAAAGTATTAAAATTCATAATTTTATTTATATAACAGCAATTGTTGATTGTTGTGCTGTACAAAAGTTAAATGCTATTTAATCCCTCATCACAACTAAACCGCAATGAACACAGAACGAAAACACAAAAATATTAGAACTCCTTAGTTACTACCTGCCTTAAATAGAGATTTCCGACTGTATAACAAGACGCTATTCCAAGTTGTAACTGGGAAACTTTAACATTTTCTGATCTGATGACCTTTATACATCTCGCAGATACATTTACAGTGTCTGAAGAAGCTACAAGACCAGTTAAGACTTTACAGACAAACTGTAAGATCTTAAATTAATGCTGTGCTGGTAGAAATATTTCTATTTCATGGCTCAATGCACAGCCATGCTGAACCACTTTGTGCAACATTTTGTTCTATGTCCATCTCTGCCAACGTCTGGCTGAAGGTACATTTACAGATATTGCTGTTATTCCTGCAAGTAATTCCGGCGATACTATGAAGCTACTAATAGATGTGTCTTTCACTCGTCGCCACTTTAATAACGTATGAGTACACGTTGCAAACAGCAGTTTGTTTTGCAACAGCTTTCTTACTAAAGATGAAACGATGTGCTGTCAGGATAGAAATATACAGACGTGTAAAATGGATGTAGGATGTTTTTGGAGACAAGGTGAGCGAGGCTAGGTTGAGATGGTTTGGACGAAAGGAGATGAATAAGAAAGCTTAATGCTCTGGGCAATGTATAGACGTGCTCCAGAGCCTACCACGTTTGCATAAAGTAATTTTTTGCTTTGTCGGTAGACACGCCCACATTTGGTGACCGTTATCAGTTTACTGTATGTGTAGGAGAAAGAGTGGTTTAAAAGCTTTTTTTTTGATTACTTTTTGGTGTAAAATGACTTTGTGTAAACAAAAGCATTGGCAAAAACCTGTCTGTGTTAGTCCAGCTGGTAGTTGGAGAATGTTAAAAGAAATGTAGGCAACAACCTTCAAATAATTAGGTCGTTAATTATCATTAATTTGTCTTCTAATGGAATTTATTGCTTAATTTGGGCTTGCAGGGGCAGGTCGCCAGACCATTGCAGGGCCACACATAGTCAAACAACCACACACGCACAAACACCTCTCCTATGGCCAATTTAGTATAGCCAATCAACCTAATGTACATGTTTTTGCACTGTCGAAGGAAACCGGAGTATGCGGAGTAAACCCACACAATCTAACATGCAGACTCCACACAGAAAGGATCCTTGCACAGGAATCAAACTTAGACCGGCCGTGCTACCCATAATGTTACCGCGCTGCTCAGTTAATTATTATTCATATTCATTATTATTCTTCTATTCAGCTTATTCCCTAATTCAGTGTCACAGGGCTCTAGAGCCTATCCCAGCGCACATGGGGCAAGAGGCAGGGGTACAATTTGGGCAACACATGGACAAACACTTACACTCACTCCCATAGGCAATTTAAAAAGACCAATCGACCTATAGTACATGTTTTTGGAACCCTGGACCTTCGTGTAAGGTGACCGCGGAAACCACCCTGCCATCCTCATGGGTACCATAGCTGACCCTGCGCCAAGACCCCAACCTTACGAAATAGAATATGCAAAGAAAAACCTATATATTGTACGTCATGTAATCATATGTCACATTCAATTGGAACTGATGGATTAATTTTTTTAAATAAATGCTGCCATCTTTTTAAATATGTGCCCATTAAAGCCGACAGTTTTTGTGTTGTGTAACCTAAGGAAAAAATTGTCCACCAAAATGTTGATCACTTACAGGGGGACATCAGTGTTTAATTGATGACTGTCCATCAAAGAAAGTTTCTTCTGTCACTCTAAAACTCAAGTCCAACACACTCTGATCCACCTTGTTTGCTTGTGTTGTATAATTTAGTGTGTCGTGTCTCTTTCTCAGTGTAGACATGTCCAGAATGTGTTTACCTGAGGACATTGGTGAGATCACAGCCCTTACTCCTCCACTTTGGACAGATTTCATCCTAATCTCTTGCTGAGCGTCCTCACCTCCAAACAAACATGGCCGACAAGAGGGAGCCTCCATTTTTCAACGATAATAACCTAGGGGTTGTCAACTACAAACTACCTTTCTATGAGACCATGGAGCTGCTCATAGAGACCCTGACAGGAACCTGCTTCCAGCTGCGGGTCTCTCCGTTTGAAACAATTGTCTCCATAAAAGCCAAGATTCAGAGACTGGAAGGTACGTGTATGTTTACAGCTCATATTGCACAATGTTCCTTTTTTCTCAAGAATGATGGCACAACTTTACTAGATTGTTTCTGGATTGGTTCTACTAGCATGTGGTGACTTAAATGACTGTTGCAGCCCCGGTGAATTGGGTTAGATTCAGGGCTTTTTTGGTCCCATCCTTCCTTGCCCCCCAGCCCTTTTCTAGTGGGGAAACTGTAAAATAATTTTGATAACTTATGAAGGCACATAATAATTAGTGGTAGAAGAATGACCCCACATTCTAACTCTTTGACTGGTAGACTCATCAGCTTCCATTAACTATAAGTATATATCCATGAAATGAGTTTAAAACGGACGGTACGCACCGGTGGCCCAAACAGCGGGGGTCTCTAAATTGTTCATTCTCAATAGAGGAGTGCAACAATCTGTGGAGGGAAATATTGGTTTTGTAAATCAGGCTTTTACACCCTGGTGGTAAGTAGAGTGAACCTGTTTTCTCAGTTTTCCCTTGTCTACACTGAGTACCTGGTGTGTGTTGTAAACAGCTGCTGTGGTTTTTTAAACAACAGGTTATAACACTCATTTATAACTCCAATCCTGGGTTTATGCTACACCATTTTTGCTAGTCGTTGCTGCTGGTTTCTGGCTATATGAGGTTAGACACTGTATTTAGGTAGACTCTCGGACAACTCTGTGGTCCGTATACTACAACTTGAGACCACACCTGATATTTTTACTGATTTTCACATATTATTCCTCCCCGAACTACCCTGCTGCCCTGGATTGTTCTCTCTCATTGGCTGTAGATGAACGGCAATGGTTTTTAGTCAAGTCATTTCATACTGCAGGCTTTTGAATCACATCATCCAATCATAGCAGGGCATGTGATAATGGATTTCAGAGGTTTTGTGCTCAGGATCATTGTCATGCTGGAACAGTGGAGGAGTCTTTCAGTTCCACTGAAGGAATAATGTAATATTTGTAGCAACAATTTGGAGAGGAGCTACCTATGGATCTGGTGGTCAGGTGACTGCAAACTTTTGCCAATATGTGTATTTCGGATGCCTAATCCATCTTGGCACATGATAGTCTCAGATCTCTGACTTTTGATCATTCGTATTGCATTATTGTCACTCGCGTGAACAAACACCAATTTGATTTCACATAATCTGTCAGCGAGGGAAAAACAAGGCTAAACGTATGCAGCGTTAAAGTCTAACTTGAAACATTGTGTCATCTGTTTAACACGTTCAGATGAAAAAAAAAAAAAAAGAGCTATAATAATGTTTTTAACATGCTTTAAAAACCCCCGAAGCCCTTCTCCTGTGCTCAGTCTACCCGAACCTGTAAGACATAAACACTTGCCCTGTCATGTTTCATCAGTGTACCATCAGTGTAGAAACAGGATCCAAGTCTGTTCTTGTTATAATGAATCTGTGCTGCTGACTTTGTTCTATGGGCTTTGAACCCATCTGTGTACCCGCTTATTTAAAATCAGTGTCTGCAATAATTAAGCATCTTCCACCTGCCATATTCATCCTGCCCCAGCTTCCATCAAGGATGCCTGATCTTCTGTTCTGTCTCTCTTCCTCTTCATTAATATGCTCCTCACTCTAGTTTTTTTTTTGTCGGGTTTTGAGAATGTTTACTTGGCTGCCTGCTTTTAGAAGTGTCACTATTGGTCTTTGTCTCTTATAACTCTGACACTCATGCATTCATTCATTTTCTTATCCTCTGACTCTGAGACTGTGTTTTATAATTCGGCCTTTAGAACAGTGAACAGTTAAGGTTCTTTTTTATCGTTTCTCCATCCAAAAAAATCTCTTGCAATGATATGGATCTAAATCTCTGGGTTCAGGTTTAGTTGAACTGCATGTGTAAAATAGTGGTTAGTCCTGAAAACCTTAGAGGAAATAGTGTTGAGTATTTAAACTATCTACATACAACTGCTATTTCATATGAAGCCTTAAGTTGTTCAGTACAGTGATGAAGAATAAAAAATAAATAGCCATTGAAATTCCATCTGAAATCTCTGCGGACATCTACATTATTGTTTTAGCGGCAAAAAATATTACTTTGATAGTCGATTTATCGACGGTCATCAGAACGGTTAATCGATTAGTCATGATTTTGAAAACTGCAAATATTTTACTGATTAATAAGTTATTAGGTTTCAATTATTTAAATTAATTGTAAAGACCAATGATGAATCGGTTTCACACCAAACAGAACTGTTGCAACCCATGCTAAATACTATTAAAGTTACACTAGCTGCACACCGGCTTAATTTTGAACACATGCTGACCGGATTCACTTTAACAGAAGGACCTAAACTATGTTGAAATATTAAAATGTTTGTGTATGTGACAGGGTTGCGTCCCTAATCATGACCTATGATGTCTTTGTGGCATGACCCAAAGTATGTGTCACCACATTTTCAGCTTAATGAAGAATAAAGTCATTCATTCGTTCATTTTCTTACCCGCGAATTCCATAACTCGGGGTCACATCGCACATAGGGCGACAGATGGGGGGACACTCTGGACAGGTCGCCAGTCCATCGCAGGTCCACACATAGACGAACAACCACTGTCACACACATTTACTCCTATGGGCAATTAAAAATCACCAATCAACCTTATTTACATGGTTTTTGGACTGGGAGATAACCGGAGTACCTAAAGGAAACCCACACAAATGAGGGAGAACATGCAAACTCTGCACAAAGATCCCCGTGCCGGGAATCGAACCCAGGACTGTCTTGTTGTGAGGCCACCGTGCTAATGGTTAAGTCAATCTTGACTAAAGCCGCAATATTTTCTTGAGGAAAAGTTATTAGTACCTTGTGTAGGAACGAGCTAGCCAATCACTGCTGTGACCTAATCGGCTCGTTTGAATGGTATTTGATTCTCTCTCTGGCCGCTAACCAATCATGACTAGCTTGACTTTGTAAAGTATACTTCGACTTTGAAATCTGTGTGTGCAGGTTTGTAAGTCTTTCCTCTGCGTTAGTGTCGAATACATTGTTTCGCTACAGCGCCACACTGGTTAAACTATGATATTGCAGGCAGATGTGACAGATGAGATTACAAACTACAAATTGATGACAATAATTTATTGTTGACTTTGCTGATTACGTGTACTATTTGTTAGAGTCCTGATTGTACCCCCCCACCCCATCCCTTGGCTGCATTGCACTATATAAATGTTCGATTTTAATTTGCGTGATTTTTAAATACTGTGAAGTGTTTCAGAGGATGAGAATGGTGGTTATTTTTATTATTACTATGATTTTGTGCACTGCAGCAACATGGCTTATAATTGTAGTGAGAGTGAAAGAGCTGTACCATATGTCACTTATAATAAAATGATTTTAAGTGCCTGTCAATTTCTCCTTTGCTTTGTACATTACAAAGCACATGCACCATGTTCATATTGTGTGAAATTGTATGGGATGACATCGGGTTCGGTTTCTGTATTATACTCTTCTGTAACAAAAACACAAACCTTGTCGTCTTTCACAGAGAACTGTCTGACTGGGGTGTTGAGATTTGAGAAGCGAGACCGCACAAAACCTCAGCATTTCAAGTGCTGCCAAACACAAATGCTGTTTTCTTTCCCATGCAGGTTTAATGCAAAAAGAAGGTTGCGAAGAATTGCATATTGACATCTCGTACCATGCGCTAAATCTGAAAGGCAAGATCAGGCATGTTTGTTAAAAACAAAAGTAAAGCCCTACCCATTGTATAATAACCTGTTCATCCATCTTATTCTTTTCCTTATTTACTTTTCAGCTGCATGTTACACTATATGACCAAATGTTTGTGGACACCAAGCCAGTGCGCACACATGTTATATCCCTAAATTCAATTCAAATTTATTTCTATAGCGCTTTTTACAACAGTTTTTGCCTCAAAGCAGTTTTACAGAATGAATGATAAACAGATGAATGATGAGTTTGTCCCTGATGAGCAAGCTGAGGCGACAGTGGCAAGGAAAAGGAATTGTTGGCAGAAGATTGGAAGCACAAACTTGTCTAGAACTATGAGACCTGTACTCTTCATAAAGAGTTAAATTGCAGGGCACATATGGCCATAAGCAAGGGTACATCCTGGACAGGTTGCCAGTTCATTCCAGGGCACACATAGACGAACAAACACACACACACACACACACACACACACACATTAACTCCTTTGGACAATTTAGAATCACCTAATCCTAAAGTACATGTTTTTGGATTGTGGGAGGAAACTGGAGTACCCACGCAAGCGTGGAGAGCGCATGCAAGCTCCACACAGAAAGATCCTACGGGAATTGAACTCGGAACTTTCCTGTTGTGCGGCGACCGTGCTAAATTCAAGAACTCTTTTCCCAAAAGGTATATTTGTTAGCTCCATTCTAAATGAATGCCGTTTAACATACACAATTGACATTTGTATATTTTTGATAGAATAGAAAAATTGTAATCCTGTGACATCTCATAAAATTGTTTTGAGTCGGACCTGGATTATAGTTTTTGGAGATAATAGTTTATAAATCATCTCTGGCTTGATTTGGTAAATGATTTCTGCACAAGGGGGCAGTACTGAGACATGTTCCGCATGGGTGTTTTCCAAACACCTGCAATGTACCATAATTATTTCTGTTTCGTAAGAATGTGTTATGGCATGTATAAACGACACCTGCAATACAACATGTACTTTTTTTATTTTTGTTTCATATGAATCTAATTTGGGATCTAAAGTGATGAGTGTTTTTAGCAAGTTATGGTTATGTTAAATATTTAGACCTCAGACCTAGTGCATAAGTGCTTATAACACCAGTATAACAATGGCATTTCTTTTTTGCAAGTATTAAGGCACTTTGTATGGTTGGTTTTAAGCAGTTTGGTTGCCACATTTGGTTTGTTTTACTGCACTTGTGGCATTTATTACTTTTCTGAAGATGTTGAGAATGTCATTGGAAGTGATAAGGATGGACAGGAAAATTTCTAGGAGTCTAGGTTGAGATGGTTTGGACATGGGCAGAGGAGGGACATGCAGTATATTGGTAGAAGAATGTTGAGGATGGAGGTCCCGGGCAGGAGGAAAAGCGGAAGACCAAAGAGGAGGTTTATGGATGGGGTGAGGGAAGATATACAGGTAGTTGGGGTGAAAGAGGCAGATGTAGAGGACAGGGTAGTGTGGAGAAGAGCGATTCACTGTGGTGACCCCTAACAGGAGCAGGAGAAGAAGTGGCATTTATTAATTTATGCTAGAACAGTATCAGCCATTAGGCAGGTTTTGTCCTAGATTTCATTGCTGTACTTTGTTGCCTCTCACCATCCAGGTTTGCTTATTTCAGGTATCCCTGTTGCTCATCAGCATCTGATCTGGAACAGTTTGGAACTTGATGATGATTGCTGCTTAAACGACTACAGGTAATTGTTTTACTTCTGATTGGGAAAAATATTTTTTATAAACATTACTAATTTCCGGTTCTGGGTCAGTTGCCAAAGTCAGTTGCCACTTTTTGTATAGGTTATTAAAAAATGTAACTTTTTTTTGCGGTTTCTTTGCTGTCGTTACAGTATCGCAGAAGGTTGCACTCTAAAGCTGGTTCTTGCCATGAGGGGTGGGCCTATCAACACCAAACGAGGTGCCTGACTTAATACTGAGAATTTTGACCCATACATTGACTGTTCTAATAAGTATTTCCAGAGTAAATATATATATAATATAAAAATATTTATTTATTTATTTTTTTTTTATTTGTGACTATTAGTGATCATTGAGAACTCGGTAAAGGATACGTCTGACTGCTTGGAGTCAAAGAAAGATGATGTGTGGGAAAAGTCTCTCTCTAATAAACAGGTCACCTTCTTGGTGTACAAAGATGGTGACCAGCTCAATGTCTTCCGGGTGGTGGACCGTGGGGAAGGATCTCTGATGCCTGTGTCTAAATCGCCGAGGTTTGTGTATTAAAAAAACCCCATCATTTACACCAGTGAGGTTTTTTCTGCTATCAACAGTGACTTAGTGGTTAGCACTGTTGCCACACAGCAGGAATGTCCCGGGCCAGGACTCCTTTGTGGAGTGGTCCCCCCTAAGTCCAAAAACCATGCATCGATTGAGTGATTCTAAATTTCCTATAGGAGTGAGGTGTCTGTCTGTGTGATAAGCTGCCACCTTGTCCAGTGTGTACACCTCCTGCCTTAGAGAGTTGGGATAGGCTTCAGCAAACTCAGTGACCTCAAATTAGAGATTAAGAATAAGGACAAATGATTGAATGAATGAATATTCTGTAACACAGTAGAATAATTCTTCAGTAAATAAGTTGCATATGTTTACGGTTCAGCAGTGGATCAGTTCACAACATGTATGCTGAGGAAGATGAGAGTGTGAGTGTTTCCTCCACGCAGCTGACCCTGGAGAACTCCATCACTATGAACAAGATGAAGGTACTCAAAGCCAGGATGGAGAATATGAACCTTAGTAAAAAGGTATTGGGATGAAGTGTTTTACAATGAAGCTTTATTTATTATATTAGTCTTTGTCTTTGATGTTACATGGTATCCAGATACATTTTTATTTTGTTTTATCTTGTTTGCTTTCAGCCCAAGAAGTCTACAAAGTTAAGAGTGAGGCCTCCAGTTGGTCCACGTCCTTTTTCTGGCTCCCTTGGCTCTGCTCGCCGCCACCGTATGCTTCGCATCCTTCCACAGATTGGACATAGCCCTTCAACACAGCTACCTCTGACTGGTGATCAGCAACAGTCTTTCTCTGAAGGTGGCTCATCCTTCACTTGTCAATCAAACCCAGCCTTTGGTAAATCCATATCTTCCATGACAATGTCTAGCAATTACGTCATTCAGGAGGAGAAGCCATGGAACAAGTCTACCCCCAGGAACAGTAGGCTGCCCTCTAAAGTTTCCACGCTGGGTGTGGCTAGGCCAAAAGCTGTAACAAGTTGTTTGCATCCTCCGCTGTCTGTCTTGTCTGGTCTAGTAGCTGAAGAAGAGACTGAAAGACAGGCTGACGGACTAATGCTACTGGACGATGAGGTTATGATGGAGCCGTCCAAACCTGTTCCGTTTAATAACCCGCTTCCAGAGCCGCTAAGTCTAGATGTTTCTGCCCATTCGGAGACCAGTCTGGACTCTTTAGAAGCTGTGAACGAGCACCTGACTGCAACTCCACTACTGTCCCAAGTTGTAGGCTTGGACACTATTAGCACATGGTCAGTAGGCACCAAGACACTGCAGTCTCCATCTGACAGAGCTGCACTGAACTTGCTACACACTCCTCCACATGTAGCTCGACCTTTTACAAATTTTACCGGGGAGGTGCCTCGCCCGTTTCTAAGCTCTAATAGAGGGCCTGTCATTCCACCGTGCCCGTTTTCACAGTCTCCTTCTCTCCAAGCCATCAGAGTGGACTCACCAGGCAAACGGTCAGACAGAGCATGCAAGAGTGAGGCACAGGACCTTACCAGTATGCCCAATAATGTTTCTATCGAGTTGTCTGGCTCTGTGAATAATGTCCATAGAAAATCAGCAAGGCCTTGTGATATGGACAGCTTGCATGGTGCAAACGCCAACATCCATCTGCTGCAGGAGGATCTGTTACAGAGAATAGTTCCATTGCAGAGAGCAGCACACACAGTAAGTTTTATGAAATCAACATCTTTGCTCTGATGCTGTTCTTTTAGTCTAGTGATTCTTTAATCACATCATAAACTAGTGCTTTCTTTACAAAGAAAGTAAATTATATTTGTGAAAGGATTTACAAAAATATTGTCTTTTTAGCCATCACGAATCTTGGATTTATCATGTGGACCTTCCACTTCAATTAAGAGGCTAGGTGAGTCTTTACATTCTGGAGACACTTTGTTAAAAAGAATCAGAATCACAAAGAATTGCAAAAGAATCAGTCACAGACACTCAATTATACCATGTGTCACTGCCATATAATTTTCTCCAGAATGCATGTCCTCCTCTGTAAAATGCCTATTAGAAAGGGAGTCTGTCTCTTCTTCCTCAATAACTCAATGCAGGATAAAAGGGCAGAATTAGATTAGATGTTGGTCCCTGTATCATATTGGATTTGGCTCTGACTAAAACCTGTTTTTAAACTAGTCTAAAAACTAAACTAAAATCCTGTTTAATTCTAATAGCAGGTCAGGGCTACTGAAATTGATTTTTAGAACAAATATACATTATTGTTATGTTACTAGTACTGCTGATTTGCATGTGTTTGTGGCTGAAAACCGCATACTATAAGTAACTCATTATGCAGTTTATTTTGCCCAATATGTCCCTTTATATCGGCAGGAAAGATCCCAACACAACAATACGCACTGCAATACTGATGGTTTTGCTTGAAATTCTTGAAACTCCCACAAGCTGGCATTATATATCGTTAGAGACAGTGTTTTCATAACGGGATTATTGGTTGAACTATTGCTAATATAAGAAGTAGAAAAACTGTAGAATTTTTGCTATGTATTGGCAGCACGGTGCATAGTGCTTAGCATGGTCGTCTCGCAGAAGATGGTCCTGTGTTGAGTTTCCATATACCCCCCCCCCCAGTCCAAAAACTTGTACATTAAGTTAATTAGTGGTTCTAAATTGGTTGTTCATCTATGTGTGGCCCTGCAATGGACTGGTGACTTGTCTAGGGTCTGCCCCTGCTTTTGCTTTGTGTACTGGGATAGGTTCTAGCGGACCCCTGTGAATGAATGAACAAATGTATTTGACTATTTATGGTATACACGTTTGGGTGGTCTATCTTATACCGTTACAAAATATCCCTGAGCAGCATACATTTGACACAAGACATCACCATGTTTCTTTTTCTTTGCGTTGAAGTGAACCAGACAGCGATTTCTTGAGATGCTTTTTAGTCCCTAGAGTCATCTTCGAGTTGCACACATGAGGTCTCATTAAAAGCATTACCATGCCAGACTCTACTGTACATTGCTTTATTTAATCCAGTTAAAATAATGTTTAGTGCAAATGGCATGAATTGGCTGAAAATTCCCAATCATTTATTCTTCACTGTTATTGGATGGCAAGCCAGCAAATGGGCAATTAAAGAGTGAAGAATGATGTGTGTTTAGAAATATCTGAGCACTGTGGATTTTTTTAGTGCAGTCATGCATCAGACAGATGGCAGGAGTGTGTCCAGGACAGAAAGGGCAGCATGGGATTATAATGCTTCTGTATAGTGGCTTCTCAATGTTTTATATCTCTAATATTGTGCATGTTCTTCACTAGCATTTGCAAAGAATCTTTAGTGTGGGGGGGAGTGAGAGTGAGAGATTTCTCCCCACACCTAAGATAGTGCTATAGTAAAACTTCAAGACAGCTAGAAATGGATGTGGGTGTGAGTTGTAAAACATCTGTCAGCAGACGGTGCTTGTGATGTTCGGAAGATCTGATATCAGAACTAATGGATGCGGAACAGAACTACAAATCCAATCTCATGCCTCGGCACCTGAACTAGAGCTTCTCTTGCTTGTACAAGATTCTTCATCATGGTAGCTTTCCAAGTACAATACTTGTGCTCACATTGCCAAAGATGCCTGTACGTTGCAATGAACCAGTCGGATGATAAGAGTATTGGACTGATCGGCCGATTTATCGGTGTTGTCGATAAAAACTGATTAATTTGTTGATTAATTGCTGCATTAGCGGAGAAAGAACAGCAGTATACATCCAGTATAAAACTATAGGTTAATTAATGGGTTATCGGCAAGTACAGTCCAAGCCAGCTGAAATACGATGCCGGTTCGACCTCTAGAGTATATGTATATAGAAGCTTTTGTTTCTGATCTTCACTTTGGCTGCTTTTAAGATTTGTAGCCTCTCATAATTTGCATAAGTCATAACCACAGAGCTGTACATTAGCAGGCATGTTGAAGTTCTGAAATTCTGTCCTTTCCAATGTTTCTGCGTGGCTGTGTGGCTGCACCGGTACAGGTTTCATTCCAATCAGACAAGAACCACACCTGGCTCTACAGCTGACTCTGTTGGACTTGCCCTTTAATATGCATGGGTTTGGCTTCTGTGTGGTAGAAATGAAAACCTTAACTGACACCTGGCTTTTCCGAATAATGTCTGCCGCTGCAAACCGTGTACAGAGGAGTATTATTGGGTTTTATTTATTTTTTATTTATTGTTTTGTTCCTTTCCTCCTCTTTAAACCTAATACTGAAGACTGTAGAGATTGATATTATAGATTGACTGAATCAACGCGATGAATATGCTTTAGATTTTTGTAATATTACACTGAACATATTTTTCCAAACTATAATGTTACTCCTTCCTTGCAACCAAAAAGAAACCAATCTCTCATGTCTTCATCAAGACAAAACGGGACTAAAGATAAACATAATTAAGGAATAAATGTAAGAAATAAAAATGTTGGTGATAAGTTTTAAAGCAAACGGAGAACAGGATTCTAATAACTATTTAAAATATTGGCGCATCCGATGTTACAGATCCGATAAATGATAGGGAGGAACGAAAGATGAAAATCTGTAAAACTGATTATTGGTTGATCTGGAAAAGATGCGTGCACTCTTTTTATTTAGGTTAAAGTAAAACACGGGACATCAGAACACACTTGAAGAATAGCAAGGTAGTTATTAGTTGGTCCCAAATTAAGAGAAGAGACAGAATTGTACATTTACAGCATTTGACAGACTGACTTATCCGGAGAAATGTGTATTTATTTTCTAACCCCTATCTCCTAATTAGTGATCTAAGACCTGAACCACGGCACTACCACATTCCCTCTTAAACTAACCAGGGATCATTGCGGCCTGTTTTGTTGCACCATCTTTGCTTATTGTCTTCCTGTATGATTTATTATTAATATCTTCTGTTTGTGAAAATGCTTAGGCTCTCCGACATATCACCTTCCTCCTGTAAAAGTTCCTCTGAGCTCAAAGAAGAAATCTTCAAAACACTGCTTTGTATGTAGGAGGAAGACCGGACTAGCCACCAGCTACGAATGCAGGTATGTGACTCAGGCTACAAACAGTTGTAGCTAGCCCTCTGTGTGGTTTTATCTTTGGTGCATTGCTTCATGCTATGAATATTCTAAAGTTCACATTAGTAAAGCACGTCTGATTGTTAATCGGAATAAGTGTTCATTTTTCCAGCGTCACAAAGCCGCAGTTCCTCATGAAATTTTCAAACCTCTTATGTGAAAACTTGCCAGCAAAATTTTTTATCTATTCATCTATCTATCTATTGTCTGTTTTTCTGTTCGTTATAGAAGAAGATAAATGGATGTTTTGTATTGTATGATGAAAATTCCTGGAATCTATTTTGTACCTAAATACAGCACTGATCTGTTATAATCTTCTTTTATGATGTTTTAATGAACATGGCATTTAACAGATCAGCATTTATTTTTATTAATACTAATGAGCAAATGAAAGACAAGGAACTTGCTTAAACACATACAAGTGATTCTGGGGTCAAACCCAACCATGGAGTTATTACCATTTAATGCACTTCAACATAAAAGTTAGAGTGTAAAGCAGAGAATGGAATAAAGAGCCATGCCATGTTATTTTACATCACTTGAATCACTAAATGTGTTTTTATACTTCTATTTTTTGGTACTGTTTTAAGCATCTTTGGATGTGCTTAAAACATTAAGCATTAAGCGATTTTTTTTTTTTCAATACGTTCTCTCCTGATGTGATCATTTTGTTACCCTGACTAAGGTGTGGTAACAATTTCTGCTCCACGCACCGCTATGCCGAGACCCACAACTGCCCCTACGACTACAAAAGCGCAGGACGCCGGTTTCTCCAGAAGTCTAACCCTATCATCAGCGCACCAAAGCTGCCCAAACTATAGACACACTACGTACAGGGGTAAACGATGATGTAAGAAACGAAAGCAGAATTAAAACAATAAGAACAAGACCTCAATCAGCAGCGGACTCTTATCGCTGTATTCACATAAATTATAGTTTCTTTTGTTCTGTAAATTAGTTTCCTCTTTAGTTTTCTTTATAGAGAGAATATAAAAACAGGACTGATGAGAAAACAGCGGAAACATTGTGTTTACCACATATTGTATGTTTATATGTTCCGTATATATATAGATATATGATCTAGTTTTATTTTCTTTTTTTAAAGCATCATGAGACAAGTCTTTGCCGGATGCACTTTATTGACCATGTCTTTCTCTACATTGGTCTATTTTAGACCTATAGCACTACAGATGCATTCGCTATACCAAGTACTGCACCTGTGTATTATAAAAGGAAATGTCTGCAACAGGTTAAGAGCTGTAACTATGCAGTATGGCCATGTAGCATATTAACAATGGGGAGAAGGGCTTGGTCGGTTGAAGAACACTAAGCTGAGGCGCTGTATATATATATTTTTAATTGCACATTACCATATTCAGCTTTTCAAATGTTCAGTATTTATTTGGGAATTAATCTAATAAAAAGGAAAATAAAGTAAAATAATCTTGTTTCTTGTTTTGTTTCTTACAATGGCTGCATCAGTGTGGATAGTAAACATGCTAAAATAGATCTTGTCACGGATTTAAAGGACTTTTTGTTCATCTATTATTCATTCATTCATTCATTCATTCATTTATCTTTTTACCCACGTATTACCTAATTCAGGGTCACAGGGGTCTGCTGATGCCTATCCCAGCACCCATAGGGCGAGAGGTGGGTGTACAACCTGGACGGGTTGCAAGCCCATCTCAGGACAACACATAGACAAACAACCATTCACACACACATTCACTCCTATGGACAATTTACAATCACCAAACGATCTAAGCTGCATGTTTATAGACTGGGAGGAAAACCGGAGTACCCGGAGGAAACCCACACAAGCGACTGTGTTATCCACCATGTCCTTCATCTATTATCTGCTTTCAGTTTCTTATTCTTTTTATTTGAACTACAGTTGTTTTGATATTGAACTAATAAAAGCAGACCAGTTATCAAAGATACTTCTTGTGACATTGAACAAATTCTTTGGCAGCATTGACAGGATTTCATGCTCGTGTGTGTGTGTGTGTATATATATATATATATATATATATACACACACACACACACACACACTATTGCTATTGGATGAAGCTCTACTATTCTAGTAAGACCTTCCAGTTCAATGTTGGGCTTGAATGTGAGAATCTCTTCATTAAGCTCCAACAGTATTAGTGAGATCAGACACAAATGTCAGGTAAGGAGGTCTGTGGTGGGTCAGTCACCATTCCAGTTCATCCCAAAGGGGTTCAGTGGTGGTAAGATCAGGACTTTTTAATAAGACTCTAATAATAAGCCAGCATGTAATAATACAGCTCAGGGGTGTTGTGCTCGGGGTTATTGTCATTCTGTTGGAGTCTTTTAATTCCAGTGAAGGAATAATGTAATTCTACAAACATACAAAATCATTCCAATGGGCTTCCACATTTGCAGCAACAGTTTCCTCAGTTATGGAGAGGAAGCACGTTTGGATTGGTTGGTCAGGTAACCCCAAACGTTTGGATATGTAGTACAGATTTAATATTTCTAAAACTTAATTTAATTTAATATTTAATATTTCCACTGCAACCAGTGAGTCATACAAATAACCCCAGAAAAACAAAACATGTTGGTATCAGTGAGTACCAGGAAAAGGATCTTGGTACTCGGTCTGGTATCCTTAATTAAAAGCGGATTTTAGTAATGCACAACAGAAATGTATTCATTAAACAGACTTTTATTGCAGACCAAGAAACAAAGTGTTAAAATCAATACAAATGCAAATGAATCTGTTTCTGTCTTTCAACTTTCCCTCAACTACTAAATCCCCTGATAAAACCATGTTAGTTTCTTCACTGAATTCGATACTCCCCGTTCTTTTACATTTTCTTAAGAATTGGATTATTTAAAAAACCCCAGCCTTCCGCCCGTTCTTAATAATTCATTTGTTTGAACAGCTGTTTTTGTTCATACTTTCATTGCTGTAAACAAACATCCCCCCCCCCCCAAAGTGGGAAGTGGTAGCCTAGTGGTTAAGGTGGTTAAGGTGTTGGACTAATACCAGAAAGACCGGGGTTCAATTCCCACCTCCACCAAGCAACCGATGAAAGCCCTTGAGCAAGACCCTTAACCGACAATTGTGGAACTCAAATGTAAGTCGCTCTGGATAAGAGCGTCTCCCAAACGGTAAACTGTAAGTCAGTGTTCATTATTCTCCTTGGTTCACAGTAGGGACTGATGGCATAGGCTATCGAAAGTTAATGTGAGAAGATGGCAGCCAGCCAGCATCCACTTGTTTTTTAATTTTTCCACATGAAAGACTGAACAGTTTGTGGTTTGTTTTGTTTATCTTTTAAATCATCCTGACATTCCCCAATCCCGTTCACTTTGGCTGGGTTAAATGAAACTATAAGACACCGAGTGATTTATAAAGTGATGGATGTTAATGTTGAATGATTCTGTTGTGTAAACAAAGCTGGATACATATTATTATATTCTATTACACAAGCTCAGCCTGGAAAGAAATACAGCTGTTTAAGGGAAGGTGTGGTGCTTGGGGGGTGGTTGGAGGTGGGGGTGTGTGTGAGTCTAACCAGTTGTACATTTGACTTATTATGAAACTGAAAGACAGAAGATTCTTTTTGTTGTACATTTTGGTTTTATTTTGCAGATTTGCTTTGAAAAAATGTGGATCTATGTTAAATCTACATTTTGTACTGTCTTCATTCATTCATTCATTCATTCATTCATTCATTCATTCATTCATTCATCTTCTTACCCGCTTATTCCCTAATCCGG
>JAOTRA010000032.1:6124457-6140258 GCA_026260255.1 Pseudolaguvia tuberculata
ATATATATTTTTTTTTTTATGCAGTTGTATCTTTTATTTCTTTATTGAGTTCAGGTTCACGTTTTTTTTTTCTTATACAAAGTCTGATTGTGTTTCTTTTTCTCATAGGCGGGAAGCCCGACGTCTGTGAATGCCCCCTGTGGCTTTTCTCGGACTTCTGTCACACCTTCAAACCAGGACATCTGCAGGTACCCATCTGGTTTGTCCATATTTTTAGGGTTAAGGTTTGTGTTTCTGAGTGTCCTTGTATCCTCTGCCTTAGACATAAAAATTGTAATCCTAGCAAGTAGCAGAGATCAAATGTTTCATTATTTTAAGGGCTGTTGTTTCATCTCCTGTTTTTATGCCACGTTTGTGAGTTTTATTTCCTTTTTTTTTTAGACCATAGTTCTCGTGCACTAACTGCATGTTGCATGTGTCTGTTTCATTACTCTTTTCTGTTTGTTTTTTGTCCCTGCTCTTTTTCTGTTTTTTTTTTTTCCTCTTGTGCAGTGCTAATGCTAGTGCTCCAGCTCAGGAGCAGTTCTCCCAGAAAACGGCTGTAGTTTTGCTCAAATCCACTGCTAAACTCTGGTCATCACAGAACCCCACTATGACCGCTGTATGTCTTGACTCAATCATCAAACCCAAAAATAAATCTGTCTTTGGAGCCAAGTGGTTCCCACTCTTGAAGCAGCCGGTCAACCGCAGACCGCACACCAGCACTCTCAAATTCTCAAAGTCCTTGAATGACATGGGTCAGAAGACGGACATGCTGAGCAGCTTTCACTTCACTGAACGCACCTGCTCAGATGGCGAGTTGCGTTTCAATACAAAAATAGATGCTGAATGTGGGCATCAGGCCAAAACTCTTATGCTCAAGTTGACTCGTCTGCCTCTTCTATTCCCCTCTGAGAACACAAATTTGGGCTATGAAAGTGCTCCCCATGGTGACATGCAAAAGAGCTCCAGCATGCTACGTTTCTTCTTTCCGTTCCCACACTCAATGGGCAGCATGCCTCTGGGCGAGTTGACTTCCTGTACCAAATTATCCACTGCATTTGTGGAGGTTAACGAGGTATGCAGTGAGGAGATTGGTGATGATGTGTTTGAGGAGAAGTACTCAGGATATAGGCTAAAGGCCGAGGAGCTGCATGTGCCGCTCTGCACCCTGGAGGAGGATGGACGTTTGGACGGCTGCTTATCGCTACCAAAAATAGGTCCACCTTTGACATACTCTCTGACCGAAGATTGGTGCAGGTTGGTGAGGTTTCTCCTCCCTGACCTAGTCTACCTAATGCTCATGTACGCTGTCAATATAAAAGTGTTCCGTCTCTAGAATCCTGTTATCCCACCTACCTTTTCATAAAGCGTCACCTGGTTAAACCACTGCTTCTGTGCCGACTTACAATTCTATTACTTTGCTTATTAGTCAGTTAGAGAAACAATTTTGACATCTGTAATGACTGTATAGACAAGATAGTGAAGGATTGTGGTGTTAAACTGCTGATCAAAGGATTGTCTGTTCAATCCTTTGCACCGCCAAGCTGCCACAGAGCACTGTAAGTGACTGTGATTAAGGAAGTCTGCAAAATGCCTTAAATGTAGTTGAGAAATATTCAGTAGACTGATTGCACCACATTCCTGCATTTCATGTAGATTTTCCTGTCATATACTGTATCTGCACCTTTTGTTGCCATACACAAAGGCAAGAAAATAATGGACTCTACCAAGAATAGTTTGGCAATGCATGAAATGTTCCCAGGTTTAATGAGAGAAAGCGGATGTAAAGATCTGATAAGTGCACTGGTCACAGTAGCAAGACACACACAGCAAAACAAGATTAATACCAGTCTATCAACTCATCTGCAAGCCCATTTTTGTGTTATGTAATTAACTTGGAGTCATTTATCGACTGCAAACATCGAAAGGGAGAAGGGAATTGATTTGTCTGTTGTAGTTCTCATGGGGTTTTCTGCAGTTTATCTCCAGTTTGCTTTTGGATATTGTGGATGTCGAAGGTTGCTCTTTGTTTTATGCCTTTGTTTTGTCCGTTTTTAATCATTTGAGTGAAACAAAGAGCTGGACTCTTTTGAAATACATAGGGATTTCTAAAATGTGTCTTGAACCAATAACAAACCAGAAGGTATGGACAGGTAGTTTTTTTTTTTATCAGAGTATCAGAGTGTCATGGTAGTTTACCTTAATAACTTATCGCACATATCGCACATTACATCTCGATTTATCTGTTTAGCAATATAGGAAATTGTTACTCCATGCAGTTGCATTATGGGTCGTTAAACTGGGTTAAGCTGGTGATGGAGTTTTTTTGAAGATCACTTGGAGCGTCATAAAATCACCTTGGTCGGCACCAAGATGTAGTGGGTTAAGACTTCTGTACTCACATGCATATTTGCATTTTGGGTTATATTCCAGCTCTTGTCCTTTATGGTCCCATCTTCTTTATCTCCCCTTTATCATATCGGTCTCATAAATAAAGGCAAAAATGGCCAAGAAATTATCTTAAGAAAAAAACCCCCACAATGTTCAACTCACATATTGTGGTTAATAGTAGGGTACTAGGGTTGGATTCAACAGTCACATTATTGCATTCATACGATAATTAAATAATTGTCACAGTTTAAGTAGTTACTGTAGGTTTATTTTAGAAGCATGTCCCTTGAATTTGTGTCAGAACATGATATTGGAGGATATAATATAGTATATTATTCCGCTGTGTGTGAACAGCATAGTCAGAGCTTGCAGAGTCAGCACCAAGTCCCAGCAGCTGTTACCTGAGTTTGTGAGGACAGATTGGAAAAGGGAACGTTTTATATGTGCTAATTAAATTGAATGCAATCGCTGAGTGGATGAGAGTGTGTCATGGGCTTTAAATGTTCTGATGGAAATAAATCTGAAGGACAGGGTGTTGTCTCTGGAGTCCTGTTGTCAGGATTTGTGGGAAGGATTAAAAAGCTGAATTTAGCATAAAGCTTTTCAAAGCAGATTTAAGTCTTTGGTTATGGATACATCATGCCTGGTAAAGTTTGTTTTTAAATTAGAACATTAAATAAGGCTGTGCGATATGGTAAAAATGTAATCTGGGTATTTCTTTACCATATTGATCAATCATGAATGATATATTTTGATATAGAAATTGTTAATGCTCTTGTTTGTTTTCTGTAGCATTTGCCTCGTGTTTGCACAGACGTTATGCTTTAGACGTTGATTTCTGAGCTCAGCTTTTGCTACATTTGTGGATGTTATAAATCTATATTATATGTATATAGGTTGTTTTTTGCTGTTGGTGTAGGAATTACAGCCTTTCAAATATAGATAACATATGTACGAATATTTTTTTACTTTATGACACATAGATTTCTCTTATGGAACACAGCGTCTCACTGGTAATTCCATAATTCAATAAAATGTCTAGAGCTTATCATCATTATAGAAATTTATATGATTCGATATGATGATGATGTTTATTTTCCTGGCCCCTAAAATGAAACCATATTAATATTGCTTCTGTTATATTTATTCAGCCACTTACTGTCCTGTCAACCAGAGATGACATTTGTTTGTGAATTAAACTGCTTTAATCATGCTGTGTTCCTATTTATATCAAATAACATATTATTAAGAAATATCTAACATGTCTGAAACAAGAGGCTGTTAATGTAGACAAAAGAAATAGTCTGATCAGTTCTAGACTAACATAAATGTCTAACAGCTATCTCACCTCCTGCTGGAGGTATTTCTGAAGTCCAGACTCTCATCAATTGGTTAGTAAAATCATTTTTCATACATATTTATTGTCACACAAATATAACATTAGTTCTGGCAGATGATAAATGTCCTGCTTGCCTCTGCTAGCTGTAAAGAAGGTCTGTAGTAAAAGGAATATTTTTCTTTCCTAATCTTGTATCCTGGATTGGATAAAACTAAGACTGGATATAGTCAGTATTCCTTGCTTGTTTGTTCTGAAAAGCTACACCAGAATACATTTGATGGTGACTTCTTTCTGTTCGTTAATTCTGTCAAAATAGTTGGCTGTCAGAATCTCGGTTTAGAAAAGTGGAGACGTTTGTCAGATCTAATGCCTCTCTGAGGGGTGGTGTTGTCTGATACATACAGACATGCTGACTGCTTTTGGCACCTTCTTATCTACTTATCTTTTTTCGAGCAGATTGTACTGCAAGCTTTAAACCATTAATCAGAATGTTGAGCAGGCTTTGTAATTCCTATAATATTATAACAGACATTAACCATTTACTGCAAATATTGTACTATTATAAAGCTACTTGCTTAAGGAAAAAATCCCCTACATGAGGTGTCCCTCCTGCATGAGGTGTCCCTCCTGCAGCTTCAGGGATGTTTGAGGATCAGTTTGATGTAAACTTCTTTAGAAGTCACCTTGAATTGCTGGATTTCTCAAGGTTACAGTCGTCAGCTTAAACAGACAAGTGTTTAATCGATTTATTGTGGTGCTTAAATCTAGGGTTGGAAAAGTTTAAAAATTTGTTGGACACTTTACATAGGACTTGCCCTCGCTGTCCGTTAAACACAATTTTGCAAATTGCATGTTAGCCTATTACAAAGACATTAATGTTTTCATAACATTCCCATAAAGTAATTTTTAAAATACATGTTAGGTCACTTGCTTGCCAGTTTATGACTGAGGAAAATCATTATTTTCATTTATTCATTCATTCATTCATTCATTCATTCATCTTCTTACCCGCGTATTCCCTAATTCGGGTTCATGGGGGTCTGCTGGTGTAATGTAACAAAAAACACTTCCATATCTATCTTTTTAGAATAGTTCTAATCACAGCTCCAGTGCCTGGTTTTAAATTAATAGATCACCAGTCTCTATCCCATCTACTTGCCCTACCCTATCCTGTTGTTCCCTCTACTGCTGGAGGCTGCTTTAATAGCTCTCTGGTTTGATTTTACAGGAATTCCTGAGTATCTTGTGTCTAGTGTATTGATCAAATACTATGAGATAAGAGTTATTGTAGCTATTCTTAATGGACCTGTTGCATGCTTGCTACATTTATCTAAATGCAAGATAAATAATGTGTGCCCCCTTGTGGTAACCTCTCCACACTGCTGTAGTTAACGGTGGAGCGCAACTTTGTTGATGTGCAACCTTGCTCAGTGCATGTGTGAACGTCGTCTTTGATTTATGTGCAGGATTTGTCACTGCGAAGGTGATGAAGACAGTCCACTGATCACGCCATGCCATTGCACAGGTAGTCTGCGCTTCGTCCACCAGGCCTGTCTGCAGCAGTGGATTAAGAGCTCAGACACCCGCTGCTGCGAGCTGTGCAAGTTTGAATTCATCATGGAGACCAAACTAAAGCCACTGCGCAAGGTAAACACACACTCAAAACACACACACACCCACATTGAAGTGCCCATGTTCAGCTCATCTATACTTGTAAACTCTGCTGTTAAATAAGTTACAGGTAAAAGAACATGGCTACGACTCCAGGTGTTTTTTTTTTTAAACTTTAATCATTAACTAATTATCATTTATTCCCTTGTGAAATGTCTTCCCTTGTAATTAAGCTGCGTTTATTCTCTACTGGTGCTTTAACATTTGCTGTATATTTGCAGAAGAAACTAAATGAAATTCCAAACAGGATTCAAATGATGATTTTGCTCCATTATTTTCTGGACTATCCTGCAGACTGGCTGGCCTTTGTCGCTGTGGGCTTTTAGCTTTTAACAAGTACTGGTTCAGTTAAATGTCTTGTAGAAGACAACAATAGGACTGCAATGCTGTCTGGAACCTTTTGCAGTCTTTGTTAAAAATAGTTTCATCCTCAGGCATACAGATTTAAAGCTATCAAAGATAAACTCCTATAGTAAAGCTTAAAACAACTAACCATTTGCCTACATATTGCTTTTAAGATAATTATTGGCTGATAAAAAAAAACAAATCTATGCCAAACCTGCCAGCTTTAAAAGGGAGAAATTGAAGCCTTAATCAAAAAATGTCAAGCAAATATCAAACAAGAACTGAGACCATTCGGATCCATAGAGCTATGGTAGACATTCCAAGACATACGGGTTCAGTATTGCCAAGCGTCTAACTTTATGATTCATATTCATATGCAAACTATTGCAATACAATACATAATGCAATACTTTAAAAAAATGAAACAAAAGTTGTATATTTTCAGCTTTTTAGACAATGGCAAGGATTGGAAGAGAACGTTGTGAGGGTTTTAATGGGAAATCAAAATGAAATTGGTACTAGAATATGGATACACTATTGTAAAGAAATATCCCAGAGTAATGAACACTATGCTGTATGCTATGTTTAAGAATATGAATTTTACAGCATTATGTGCCTGATATTTAGCAGGGCGGCGCGGTGGCATAGTTGTGGTCGCCTCACGACAAGAAGGCCCCGGGTTCGATTCCCGGGCCCGGACAAAAGGAATGGTTGCGTTAGGAAGGGCATCCAGCGTAAATCCCCGCCAAGTCGATTGTGCGGATCAGAGAAGCTCCTGCGGTGGCGACCCTGCAGCTGAAGGACAAAATTAAAAATCTGCTTGATTTTCTAATCTGCTTGATTGTCTTGTCTAATTTCTATTGTTTACCATGTTTAAAAAGTACACTTGGGTATATATTGATAGTTAATAAGAAGATATTCTTAAAGAACTAATAGCTATATGCGTCATAAAATTGTAACATTTTAGCATCAGTAAGGCAACGACAGGACACATACACGTGTTTTAAGCGTCCTAGTTTAGCCAAATGGCAGCTTTTACTGATGAAATATATCATGGAATTGTCAATAAGAAATTAACATGCTAGTTAATGTTAATAGTCTTTTTATTGTAAAAAAAAAAATTGCTAGGTGCAGCGCGGTGACATAGTAGTTAGCACGGTTGCCTCACAACAAAAAGGTTCCGGGTTTGATTCCCAGGCCGGGGATCTATCTGCGGCTTTTGCATCTCCTCACCTTGTTAGCGTGGGTTTCGTCCGGGTAATCCAGTCTCCTCCCACAGTCCAAAAACATACATATTAGGTTGACTGTGTATAGGAGTGAATGTGTATATGAGTGGTTGTTGTCTATGTGTTGCCCTGCGATGGACTGGCAACCCGTCCATGGTTTACCCCCGCCTCTTGCCCTATGTGAGCTGGAATTGGCCCCAGCAGACCCCCGTGACCCCGAATTTTGGAATAAGCGGGTAAGAAGATGACAAGCGTCTTGCTTTGTTCGAACATTATTCTTTAAGTGCTAAAGAAATGTAACAGCTCATTAAAAGGTAATCAAACATTGGTTTTACAACCAACATTTCAGACTTCTGCATGGTGCAAATCGTTTGCTAATTAAATTTTATAAACAGACTTTGCGTCACTTTAATGAAACGATGAGCATGGTTGTACGATCACACCCAAAGCCATGTCAAATATTAATAGTTCTAGCAGAAAGGCCAGGTGTGTAAGCCGAAATGCAGGACGTGTGTGTATTAGTGATCTGTAAGGCAGACGAACTAGGTTCTGATGTAAAACCCCCATTTGTTCTGCTGCCAATAAGGGGGTAAATGCCATCTGTTGTTTTTGAAAATCTAGGTGTCTAAAGAGCATAGTCTATGCTCATTCACTCATTTCCCCCCCCCCCCATCTCTGTGTTTATAGTGGGAAAAGCTGCAGATGACAGCCAGCGAGAGGAGGAAGATCATGTGCTCAGTAACGTTCCATGTCATTGCCATAACATGCGTGGTCTGGTCACTGTACGTCCTAATTGACCGCACTGCAGAGGAGATCAAACAAGGTCAGCTACACTTTACCAACCCTTTCTCACCTCTTTAATCTACCTCACCAACATCCCATGGTTCAGCTTTTTTCTTTTGGATCATACTTTTCCCATGTTTTAACTACTAAAACAAAACTGAATTAACAGTGTGAAGTGTTTATCGTTTTAACCTGTGTCTGTACATCCACCCTGTTCTGCTGTTGCACTGAATCATGCACATTTATACCTGACCAGTAAACATCCATTTTTATCATTTTTAATCTGTGGCTTTATAAGCATGTGTGTTGTGTCAAATACTCTTACCACTTTCTCATGCCGCCTGCCTTCACTTATAGTAAAATAGTAATAAACTCTTTTCAATCACGCAGCCAGGAGAATACCAGGTAAATGCTTCCTCCTATAACATCTGATGTGTCTGTTACTCCACATTACTAATTCTTCTTCTTATTTCGTGCTTTTTTGTTTCTTTCTCTCTCCCACCCTCCTTACTTTTGTAAATGGCCTACTCCTTATATCTATAAATCCCCCTTTTTCAAATGTCTGCCTGCTCCATAGACTTTGCCTATGAAGTTAAAGTGACAACAATAACCGTGTTGTTTAAGTATTCCAAATAGGAATACTTTGAAAAAATGTAACCGAGATAACGGTACCAATTTTTTTATAGTTCAATAGACCATTTTTCAATTTATAGCAGCTTCGTAGGATTTTAAATCCATGACAACCATGATGTAAATAAAGCCTTAGTAACCATGGCAACAAAGTACCACAGAAGTATAATGCTCTCTGTTTCTCGTTCTCTCGCAGAAGATCTTCATATTACGTCTTCATGTTGCTCTCTTTCTGCTCATCATGTCAGGAAACCTAAGGCATCAAACTTATAAAGCCTTTCCCAGTAGTACAGTATTAAAAGTATTAAATGCCGTACGTTAATGCAAAAAGTTGAGGTCCGTAAAAATTATTGTAAAGTCCCAAGTTGCCAGGTGCGTATGCGGATGTCAGCGCCATGGTGTAGTTGCTTATGGCGCTGATATCCACATGCGCAACTGGCAACTTGGGACTTTACAATTAATTTTAAGGACGTCCACATCCATCCATCCATCCCCCATTTTATCCCTCTGTCCTTAAAAAAGGCATATATACATTATATCCAGTCAAAGGCTATCAAAATTCTAAAAAAACGACCTCCACTACTTCTGATAGATCATTCATCAAGTTGAAGGAAAACCATTGTCAGAGGAAACCTGGAAAATTTAACTAGAACGTAATTAAATCAGTAAAAAGGAGTAGTATGCCCTCTTGCTATTTCTAGAATAGAGAAATAGTTAATAGCTTAATAGGTGCTCTGTCATTTTTTCACAAACAATATGATGAATTCAGAGGAACGATGTGGAAACTCTGAATTCCGTGATGCAGCATGTTTTCTGTGATTTCAGTGTCGTTGTGCCTGCATCCACCCTGTAGCTAGACTACTGTGATTTGATTTGGCATGTAGAAAATATAACATTCAACAGTCTATGTATTGCCCAGATTGTTGTTTTGCGATTTTGGATAGCTGGTCTTGGAATTAATTTTTTTTTTGTCATTTGTTTCTTTACAAACAGACTGACTTTAAGTTTGGGTTTTATTATCTGTTTATTCTTTGATGTAAATGAAGATCTGTTCTTGACTTCTGCAGGAATTCTGGAGTGGCCTTTCTGGACCAAGCTTGTGGTGGTGGCCATTGGCTTCACCGGTGGACTGGTTTTTATGTATGTGCAATGCAAAGTCTACATCCAGCTGTGGAGAAGACTCAAAGCCTATAACAGAGTGATATATGTGCAGAACCGGCCGGAGACTTATAAAAAGCTGATTTATGATAAAACTATACTTCTGGAGCCAAACTTGGATAATAAAGAAGGTTTTGGCCCAGCGCAGTCAGATACAAACTCTTCGCAGTATACAGAGACTGAGGATTACAGCATGGAGATACTGCATGTGTGAGCAGCAACACAGCTCAAATCCGTGGGACCAGATGATATTTTGACTCCTGCTAGGGCACAGGTGGCAGCACATAGCATTGGGCAGAGGATCTAAGCTGGGACCTCGTTTTTTTAGGTGTTTTGTAATTGGATTCAGTTTTTCTCTGACCTGTTCTTGTCATTTGTTGGCTAGCCATTATTGGTCAGTGTGCAACAGGTCCAACTACTGCCATTGTACTGCTTTTGTGCGAGACGTGTGAAGCACCACTCGAACTGTGTACCTCTTTGCTCATTGTGTGTGTATGTGTGTGTCTATGCTGGTTCTAATGGAGTCCTTAACAATGCATTTAAGCACTTTTTTAGTTCCCTTTCAAGTCCCTCATCTTTTAATACCCATACATTTATGAGGAAAGACACAAGTTCTAAAAGGTTTTCCTCACATTTTCTAAGACATTTTTTATTCCCACACAAACCTTTGGATGTAAAAACTTGGAAATTTTAGGATCTATAAGGGAAATGGACATGTTTTAGAGTGATCATGTCATCTTTTATATGAAAAAGGTAGGGGTAAAAATTAAGAAAATAATTGATGGGGTTGATCAGTCTTTCACTGTTTAACTTGTTATTTAAGTTATTCTAAAGATGCTTGTCCTAAATTAAAATTAATGGTTTCCACCAAGGGCTAATGCCACTAATGTTGCTTGCACAGCAGGCAAGCAACACAAATCTTACAAGGCTCTCTAGCTCTGCTTTGGTTTCTGTTCAGGTTATCAGCCCTTGAGTGTTTTTCTTTTTTGCAATCTATATTGTAGATGGTTTTAATATAACATTTTCTTGGAAAAATGAAATCACTCGTAGCATCACAACACCTTTCCGCATGATTAACGTCCTCCATACTTGAGTAATGTCTTTATATTGAATCTTTGTCTCCTTCAGAACTAAATTTCTTTCATTCTAGAGTATCCTAGAATTTTAAACCAATCGGACCATTTACAGTTGATGGAATTTCTCTTTATTTCCTCAACCCAACACTTTACCACATGACATGATGTAATTAGCATGACTCGATAGCTTTAACTGTAGCCTTTTCAACACTTGATTACAGTTCATTGTCCATATTCAGACATCAGTTTGACTTTTCCAACTAAAAATTAGTCTAGACATCATGTGTAAAGTTTATTGCCTCTAAAACGGATCATTTCGGATCAGTTTTCTTCTTAAAGCTTACAGAATGTTGCAAGCATGTTCCAGTTATAAGTATTGGGAAATGTTGTCCATGTTAACAGTGACTTTCGCCATTTCCTCATGCTGAGAATGGTTTTGCTGGAACGCTGTCCTTCATTTAGTGTACTTCTGCCATCTAGTGGCAGAGGACTAGTCGACCATTTTATACAGACTTTGATGTACCATAAAGACTTGGTGCAATCTGAGCAAAATGAAAAGTGCAATTACAGTTGGAAGGGTTCATTCTTAGAGTCCTTTTCCGGTTTTCTCATGTGCTTTTTTTAATTTCACGGTTTATGCAAACAACACTACAGGTTTGATGTTGCACAGCTTAATCATACTGTCTAGATTTTGAAACTCTTTTGGTGTAAGACCTCGGGAAGATCAGCCATGTGCTACTTTGCTACATGGTGACTGTGGCTGTGTTCTTTTATAGACCTATGAACCGGAACGAGCACAGATTTATAGAACTGCAGTCGTTTATCATCCTGTCCATTCTACTTTGTGATTTAGAAATCGGTGTACAAGTGGATTTTTTAGACAAACAGGAGCTGGCTCCTTTACGTCTTGAGAAGTGTGGGAAGGAAAAGGGTTCAAACTGTAATATTTTTGGATGAGGTGTGAATTGAAAAATGTCTGGATTGTAAGTCTGTGTATGTCACTTGTCAGGTGTCCGATTGGCTGAACTGCTGCACTGTGTCTGCTTTGTTTAGCGTTGATCTGTTGCAGTTAGTGTACCGTTTGTCTTTTGACTCTTCATTGCTGCCAGTTTGCTTGTACCCGAGCTCTGATGATCGGTCATGTGATCGGTCGTGCTTACTAACACCCAGATGGCAGATCTACTTAGAAAGTGTTGCAAACTGCAATTTATTACTACTGAATCAACTTGAATGTGGTGAACACGACTGTTTCCTAGCCCTCTTTTTTATTCCATTTATCTCTCTGTGACTTTTCTTTAAAATAGTAAAAGTAATTTTTTCATGGTTTTTAATGAAATCTCGATGTGCTCTGTTTTGTTTGATTTCCCATATTTGAGTATATAGACTGTAAAAGAACCAAATAAAAATAAAGTAAAACCACACCTTGTTGCAGATGAGACATTTTGTTTTTGGGTTTTGTTTTTTTTTCTTTTTGACAAACTCTGTACTCTACGAAAGAGGCCGTTGCCTCGATACAACATTGCTTAAACAACTGAAAGGTTCCCTCACTGCTTCTTTGAGAGATGCATTTTCTCGGTTTCCACACAGCTACTAAATGTCATCAATGTCTTTCACAAGAAAGTCCAAATAGAAAATTGCTGGACCTGATTTGTCACATTTCCCCAGCTTTATCGTAACTAAATATGGTTTTGTGAATCTAAAAACATGGACAATTCTATGTATAGTTTTGTATTTTCACTATCTGTACATTTTTCTGTCAGTATTATTACACGTTTAAGAGGGTTTGACATTAAGTTTCTTAATTGAGATGTAAATGATTGTTGTTTGGTGTTTCTAAAGGGAAGATTTAATGGAGCAATAAAATAAAAGCCTTGATAAAACCAGCAGATGGTTGTCTACTTAAATTGCTCCTAAAGCATTTACATTAACATTGCATTGAGAAATTAATCCCAAGCTAACTGATAGCAAAGTTACAAATAATACCTTTTACAGGGCTTTAGTTTTTTGGTTGTCTGACATTCTTGATACATACTGACAACTTTATTCATCAGTCAATAAGGAACTATCCACTACGCCACCGCAAAATAAATAAACAAATAAATAATTGAGAATGGGTGTCGGTTACCGAATAATCTGATATAAGTTTGGAGGATTTAAATTCTGCTTTCACCTTTCTGCCTGGTGGGGTATGATCATCGTAAGGCAGACATGGCATTCACAGCTTTGAAATAGCAATAATAAAAAATATAACATTTATAAAAATGTTTTTTTATTTCACCAGCTATTGATAAACATGGGAGGATCTTCTGTTAAAATGCTGTGTTGTCCCTAATACTGTTCTGTGCTAAGTTTATACACGTTTTAAGAAAGCAGTAAAAGAGAAAACAAACCAAATTCGTCCTGTAGTGTTTGTACATTTTGGTAGTACCATTATATTATCTCCCAGACATGGTGGCCTCATTTGCTAAAATGGCATAATGTCCTGATTTAAAATCTCACATTAGTCTTGTTAAACCTTTTCTACTAATCTTTATTTTTTTGAATATCATGTAACCCAAAGATCCTGTAGTTTATCTACAGATTTTGCTAAACAACCTGAATGCAACCATCATTATAGTGCTACAACTCAAGAAAGGTGGTAATATTACTTGTATACTACTGACGCGGATCTTTTGGTAAAAAATGATGTAAGGATTTAACACGTATTAACAGCTTTGTTTTCTTAATAGATTTTAAATATAATTTTTTTTATATACATCATTTTTTAGCATGTATCTGATCCATAAATGGTAGCTTAGATAACATACCAGCTTTTGTGAGAGAGAAAGAGAGAGCAAAAGAGAGCACATGTGACACTAGCCCCCTTCAACTGCCATTTTAATTAAACTAGTGTGGGTATTCTCATACAAACTGCTTCTGCCAGTTCTTGGCATCTTGAAGAATGCACTCCATGCGAAATCTTGCATAGGATTGGCTACAGCATGCCCTCCCTTTGTCTAATTTCACCGTCCCCTCCCTTCAGCCCAAAGTGACTCATACAAACATGCCAATCTGTGGAAGCAGATCTTGCCCAGCCACTCCTTTTTTTGGATGTGTCACCCGCATTATTGCTTACTTTTTCTTTAAGTCGATTTTATCAGTCCTGTGGTCTCTACTCCTGTGGGATAACTGCTACAAACAGACAAGATTTGTTGGAAGGAATATTGGCAGGACACATGCAAAATGGAAATGACAAATAAATTATTTTGTATTTATTACATAAACCCGGCCGGGATCTTTCTGTGCGGAGTTTGCTCTGGTTTCCTCCCACAGTCCAAACACATGCAGATTAGGTGGATTGGTGATTGTAAATTGTCCATAGGAGTGATTGTGTGTGTGAATGGTTGTTTGTCTATGTGTTGCCCTGAGATGGACTGGTGACCTGTCCAGGGTGTACCCCCACCTCTTGCCCTATGTGTGCTGGGATAGGCGCAGCAGACCCGCGTGACCCCGGATTCGGGAATAAGCGGGTAAGAAGATGAATGAATGAATTAATGAATTATTACATAAAAGCAACAAGGATAACTAGGATCAAATAAAAATTCTTTCATGGTTCATATGTAGAATGTCAACCAGAAAAAAATGGCACCGGTGGATTGCTGAGTTCTACAGATATATACACACTGGATGGGACGCCAGTCCATCTCAGGGCAACACATAGACAAACAAACATTCACACACACATTCACTCCTATGGACAATTTAGAATCACCAATTGACCCAATCTGCATGTTTTTGGACTGTGGGAGGATACCGGAATACCCGGAGGAAACCACAAGCATGGGGAGAACACGCATATATATATATATGTATATGGTGTAGTGGTTAGCATAGTCGCCTCACAATAAGAAGGAGTGGCCGGCCGACCAAAATTATCCCAAGAGCACAGCAACGACTCATCCAAGAGGTCACAAACGACCCCACAACAACATCTAAAGAATTGCAGGCCTCACTTGCCTCAATTAAGGTCAATGTTCATGACTCCACCAGAAGAAAGAGACTGGGGGCAAAAATGGGCTGATGGCAGCGTTCCAAGACGAAAACCGCTGCTGAGCAAAAAAAACACAAAGGCTTGTCTCTGTTTTACCCGAAAACATCTTGATGATCTCCAAGACTTTTGGGAAAATACTCTGTGGACTGACGAGACAAAAGGTGAACTTTTTAGAACGTGTGTGTCGCCAACCAAGTTAACCATTATGTCCCTGCGCCACCCAAATTAGCAAGTTAATGTTTTTATTTCTTTCCAAACTAACCTTTAAATCTGTGTTTATTTGAACACGTCTGGTAGTTAAAAGGAGCAAATACATAAACAAGATCCTAATCCTGATACTAATTCTATTATTTATACCACCAAAGAATGTCTTATGGCCAATTTTTTCTGTTGCTATTTGTTATAAATACTCTTGAATGTGAAGGTGACGAATGTCATGCAACAGGAACGCACAACACAACAATCCTTCAAATATCCCATAATGCAAAGGAAAACCTTGAGGAACTACTAAAGTCTACACAAAGTGCATGTGTGTAAACAGTGCAGTACAATAATTACTAAAAAGACAACGGATGAAAACGTAGTGTAGTACTGTAGTAGTACTGAGCAGTCCACAATTGTAGGGTTGAATAACTTCACCACACCCATGTGTGTTTTTTCCCTCAAAAATTGAAAGCACATAATTGTAAGAATGTCTTTGTAGGCTTTAGTTTTACAATTCCTTTAATAAAATACACACTGATACAGACAATGCCCAGTGAACAAAATGTGCTTCTGTAGTCATAGTTTCACCGTGATGTAGTCAGAGTCCTGGGACCATCCAGACCATCAATACCTGACCTTATTTATGCTTTTATGTTCGCAAAATTGATTAAACCAAAATATATCATAATATATTTAAAAGCAAATATATTGTATGAATACAAATTCATTTGCACGTTCTCATTCATTCATTCATTATCTTACATGTTTATTCCCTAATTTGGGGTCACAGGGGTCTTCTGGAGCCTATCCCATCGCACATACGATGAGAGGCAAGGGTACACCCTGGACATTCTTCATGGTGTGACTCATCAACTTGATTCCCCTGCAATTACTGCACGTCTGCACATCTCCCTTATTCTTAAAAATCGGTACCAGAACACTCCTTCTCCATTCCTCAGGCATCCT
>JAOTRA010000032.1:6140358-6161481 GCA_026260255.1 Pseudolaguvia tuberculata
TGTCGGCTAACAGTACATGTGGCGGTCGTTGTTAACCCGGGCCGCGACCGATCCGGTATGAGTTTCTGATTTGTGATTCGCATATTTGATTTGGCGCAGTTTTATGCCTAACGCAACCCTCCCCATTTATACAGGCTTGGGACCGGCACTGAGAATGCACTGGCTTGTGCAACCTTAATGGCTGGGTTAGAATTATTAAATGAACATATTAAATAGAACATTCCAGGATATTTCAGTCTGAAATCAGGTTTGCTTTGCCATGGGGTTTAGACAGACAGATTTAACACGATGAAGATTTCACTTTTGCTCTCATTAACTGTACAAGAACAGAAGATGCTGTATGGTCAGAGCTAATAAACATTTAATAGATTATTATGTCTGTATACAGGGTGACGCGTTGGCAAAATTCCCAGGTTCCATTCGTAGTCTTGTCATCTTTTCTGTTGCATGTTTTCCTTGTGCTTGCATGGGTTTTCTTAGGTTTTTTGCATGGGTTAGAAGATGAATGAATGAATGAATGAATATCTTCACTTGTTCTTCTTCTCCTTTAGGCTGCTCCCGTTAGGGTCGCCACAGCGGATGACTCTTCTCCACACTGCCCTGTCTTCTTTCACCCTATCCATAAACCTCCTCCTTGGACTTCCTTTTCCTCCTGCCCGGCTGATGTGCTTAATTTACAGAATGGCTGCTACTATATTTATACCTTCTTTATTTCACATACTATCATGTACATAATCGATGAAATTTGAAAGATCGAGAATCTGCAATTGATTTTCTTATGTCTTCATTATTAAAGGCCACTTCCTTATTAAGGGCAATTCACATAAATAAGTCTGATCACTGCATAGTGTACTTATAGAGAGCCGTTTGTAATTCAGACACTAACCCGCCTGCTTTTGATTCGTACTGCGCATGTGTGTCGACGCTACGCATGCGCATTTCTAATTGGGCAGGGGAGACATATCGGGTAGCGGCAGTTCTCTATGCTGTACAGTCTCCTTCAGTTCGCCCTCCAATCCTGTCGGTTCACCAAGCCTATTGAGCGCTGGGGTTAAGTTGAATCAACTTATATAAGGTAATCTTTAATTACATCTATTAGTAGGTAAGCTGTCTGTGACAAACTAAATGGTAATTATGCTATGTATTGTCAGATACTATTTTATGGAACTTTATATAACCATGTTCTACACTCTGTTAGCATGTGCATGCTAGTTAGCTGGATAGCTTAGCAAGCTTCCTCAGTGTTCCGGTAATATGTCTACACACACACTCACACACAAATGAGTAAAAATCCCATTGAAACGAACACGCGGCAGTCTGTGGGAATCAATTTGTAACTTAATATGATTAACGTAAAGCGTGCTGGGATATCGCTGCATGCGTTAGCCTGGTCAATGACAGGCGAGTTGCTAGCTAACCGGATTCAAACTGTCTAAATGTACCCAGTTAAAGGTAAAATAAATCCGAACTTACTAATGAATCTTACCGGTTTGATCTTATTCTGCTAACAATGTTTAGGGACGAGCAAATAAAGTAAAAGTCCGCAATGCCTGATATCCGGTTATGCGGTTTTTTTTTTAACTAGCTGGATCGCAAGCTAGCTCGGAGCGTAACTACAGCGTTTCTGAAAATCGGCTTAATTCATCGTGTATGTACACTTGATAGATTTGATTAGTTTACAATCTAATGTAAAAGTGTAAGAATGAATAACTTGGATTCAGTATTTGATTAGATGGCGTAGAGCGCATGCTCAGGGGGTGGGGATGTGCCGGTGTAGAACTGCATCATATCAGTGTGCCGGTTTCTGGCCAAGATGGCCTCCACTTTTAACCTTGTCAGTATCTTTTAAATCATTATTCTCCATAATTTTATTTTATATGAATAATATTAATATTATTTGTTCTTTGAGTGCAAACCTGTCAATAGATCTGTTAATAAGTGGAGCACGGGAACCCTATTATATGTCGTGTCCTGTCTGAGACATCAGTTATCCTTGAACCAGTTGATTAAACATCAGTTAGAAATGTCACTTGTTTAATTCTTTAGCAGAGGATTTTAAAAAGGTTGCCCCTAAATATCTGGACGTTTCTCATACACGGTCACTGTGAGGAACAAGGACAGGATGGGTCATATGCAGGCCCTAATCCTGAAATATGTACCTGATGACATAAGCGTACTCCTCCATTGTGTGCTCCTTCATATAAAGATATCACAGAAATACACACAAAATTGCAAGCCTACTAGACTGGCAAGGTTTACTGCATGTTTGTTTGCGTTAACTTCCTCATTGGTTTGTAAAGGTGTGGTCTACTGGTCTGTGTTATTATCTCACTTATGGGTGTGCTGCGAGCTAATATGGCACCTTCAAGAGAAAATATGGCCAAGAAAAGATAATATTTGTGGCCATTTGTTCAAACTCCTAACACATTGCACTTGTGCTAGTTTGTTATTTTAAGTATTTAACTGCGGTTTCCTTTTATTATACAGACAATGGCAGTCCCCCCAACATATGCAGATCTTGGAAAATCTGCCAAGGACATTTTCAACAAGGGATATGGTAATGTGACTGACTGAACAAGACATCAAACATCATATTTGTGTGTTATTTATAGTGATTATTATTTTTATTCTGGAAGGCTTTGGGCAGGTGAAACTTGATGTCAAGACAAAATCATCGAGTGGAGTCGTAAGTATTAATGGTTTTATTAAACATATTAGGTCTCGTATGTTTATACTCAGACATTTGTAGGGTGAATACTAATGGCGAGTTGGTATTAAATAAATACAAATGATACATTCTATTGTTTCCACTATATTAAAATTTCAGAGATCACATCTTGTATTTAATTACCTTCAAACAGCTCTATATATTCAATAGTTCAGCTCTTCAGTTGCTGAAGAATTTTATCTGTGTAACATGTTCTTTTTAGGAGTTTAAGACTTCAGGTTTCTCCAACACCGACACCAACAAAGTGGTGGGCAGTCTGGAAACTAAATACAAGAGGTCTGAGTATGGCTTGACCTTCACAGAGAAGTGGAACACTGACAACACTCTCGGAACCGAGATCACCATCGAAGACCAGGTCTGGCTGCCGAGACTGGCTCAAACTAGACTAGTGATTGTTTTATGCTGTACATTGCACTAAATGTTGTTTTTCCTGTCTTCCTAGATTGCAAAGGGGCTTAAACTGACTTTTGATACAACATTTTCCCCAAACACAGGGTAAATATTATAGTTTTGTTGAAGATTTACATTAAATCTTGCATTGTTTAAAAACACCTTTATCCGGAGCAACTTGCATTTCTCTTATGCAACAGGGCATTTGGGGTTTAAATGCCTTGCTCAGGTGTCTAGCTGTGGCAACTTTGTGTTGCTCTGAATCAAACACCAATTTTTCAGCAGTTAGCAGTCCAACACCTTAACCACTGTGCTACCAATTCAGTGTTGAAGGTATTTGATCTCTGTATGTTCTGGTGGCAACTTGAGATGTTAGACACGTGTGTGTCTTATATAGTAACATTCGCTGACTCCTGTTGCCCATGAGGCTAGTTGTAATCTGATGCCTTATTGAGCAAGTCGTATGTTGTTCTAGTAGAAATGCAGTCCCCACCTAGTATACGGACCAGGACTAATGCCACTGGTGGAACAATAAATCATGTCTATGTTTATTATAGAGGTGAGTAAACTGGTCTGTGTGACCTTGACACTACCGTTACATCGTCTAAGGCAGGAATGTCTGTGAAGACGTTTCTTTTAAATGAGACTTTTAAAAAAAGGTCTGTAGGTTTTTGCCTATGTACAAGTTCATGCTTATATTTTACATAATTGGGTTACCGTTGACAGAAATCTTGAAGACTTGCTGAAATTACACCTGACTGTTTGGTAATGTTGGTTTTTTTTCTTAAGCCAGTGTTGTAATTCTGTAACTGAGGAAAATATGACGTAGATCCTACTTGCACTCAAAAGGTCTTCTCTCGATAATCTAGTTGTGGGTTGTATAAAATTCAGTCAGTCATAGCAAGTCCAACAAGTTTAAAGGTTGCTTTCTCAAACTGGATGTTCAAGCTCCTCTTTTCTCTCGTTCAGTTGAAATGCAAGGCTGTGTAATTTAATTTAATCTCACTGGCAAGTAATTATAATTATATAGTCACATCGTTAACGCTACCACAACGTTACAGTAGAATAGTATTTGTAGTGCCCATTTTATTCATTTAACTTATTTGACAGATCATGTTACTATTTGTAAGATGTAACTAATAATTACTTTATTAAAAATATCTTGCCCAACACTGGCCATATTCAAGTGGTACTGATTGATGTGCAGGAAAAACGTTTAGCTACTCTGCTGCCACCATCAGGTGAAAAAAGGAATCACTTTTCTCAGTGTCTTTCAGAGATAATGAGGTCTGCTGTTTTGCATTTAAACCTGGTTAACTGGGTTTTTAAAGCAACCATTCCATTTTAATCCGCCCTTGGGACTGTCACTAAAAGTTTCAGTTAACCTCTCGGTGACTCATAGAGCTGCATTCTATACTGCACCATGTAAAAGTGACCGCCTGGTCTCGAACCTTTTGCTAATATTCATAAGCTGGAAAATGATTCTAAGTGAGCAAAAGCTTACTTTTTAAAAAGAACAAAACATTGTTCTTTATAATGACATCTGCAAACCGCTTTTTTAGATTCATAATGTTGTTGTAGGGCAGTGGCCCCTAACCCCCGGACCACTGATTGGTACTGGTCTGTGGATCAATTGGTACCGGGATGCACCAATTAAATCATTAATTTAAGTTTTATTTATTATCTGGGTGAAAACGATTTTTTTATTTTGAATGAAATAATAAATATTGCTGTGCCGTTGGTTAGCCCGGTCGCCTTACAGAAAGAAGGTCCTAGAGATCTTTCTGTGCCGAGTTTGCATGTTCTCCTTGCGTTTACGCAGGTTTCCTCTGGGTACTCTGGTTTCTTCCCACCATCCAAAAGCATGCCCGTTAGGTTGATTGGTGAGTCAAAATTATCCATAGGAGTCTACCCTTGCCTCTTGCATTATGTGCATTGGCATAGGCACCAGCAGACCCCCGTGACCCCGGATTACTGAATAAGCGGGTAAGATGATGAATAAAATAGTGACTAGTGAAGAAAGAGAAAAGTCCGAATCTCTAATGACGAAATGAAGTATTGTTACTTGAGACTTTTTCTGTTCTACATTTTATTTGTTGGTGCAATATTACGAGAAAGCTGCTTATAAGATTGCGTACGAGTGCACAGTGGATTCACGTTTATTATATTTACAATATAAACACTGCATGTCCAACACCCCATCCCGGCCTGCGGTCAAATTGTTAAGTGTTTATAAAAAGGATTGGGACATGTAGGGCATTACATGTGAACAAAATTCATGGAATAGTGGAAACTGTAGAGTAACTTTCTTAAGGTGTATATTTAAGTAAGAGAAATCATATTGTAGACCAATCACTTATCATCAAATAACACACTAATTGTCATGTAATGCATCTGCTTGATTTATTATAGTTTGCTTAAAGGTATAATTGTTGCCAGCTGTAATTATTTATCCATTTTCATTGCTTCATTATTAATTACTGATGCATTTTTGTGCAGCCTTAATGATGGCACAATGGGGAAGTAATATTTAATAAGAACAAGAAACCCAGCTATTTATTTCCACTGGTTTGAATATTTTAACATTGGCAAGTGAAAGTAGCTGTATTTATGCTGACCGCAAGCAAGAAAGAGTTGATTTATAGCGCCTGTCATAAAAGATCTACTGCTACCTTCTTTTCACCAGCAGCATTTATTGGTGCATTTCTTTAAAATGTGCAGGCTGCAGTAGGGTTTAAACCAACATGGTTAATCCCTTCTTCACCCACACTGTTAAACATTTTTTTTAATGAAACATTGCATTGTTTAACCAACATTGTTTGCTTATTAATTAGGATTAAGATTTAGCTTTTATTAACTTCCAACATCAAATCTTGACCTTGTTAATAGCAAAAAGAGTGGAAAAGTCAAGACCGCCTACAAGCGCGAATATGTCAATTTGGGCTGCGATGTTGACTTCGACTTTGCTGGTCCCACTATCCATGGTGCTGCTGTTGTTGGTTATGAAGGATGGCTTGCTGGCTACCAAATGTCCTTCGATACAGCAAAGTCCAAGATGACCCGGAACAACTTTGCTGTTGGCTACAAAACCGGCGACTTCCAGCTGCACACCAATGTGTGAGTACAGATATGTAAAGTATTCTTGTCCCTGATAGTGTCCTACTCCTTTGTCATTAATCAATGGTCTTGTGCTCTACAGCAATGATGGTTCAGAGTTTGGTGGCTCCATCTATCAGAAAGTGAGTGATAAGATGGAGACAGCTGTGAACCTGGCCTGGACCGCAGGGAGCAACAGCACACGCTTTGGTATCGCTGCTAAGTACCAACTGGACAAGGATGCATCCATTAGTGTGAGTCCATGAACTCTTAACTATCTTTTAAGTAAATATGATAAAACTAATTCTTTCAACACATCCTGCCTTCATAACTATCAAGAATATAACCGGTCTCTCTTTAATGAGCTTTCTAATCATTACACCTTTCATGTACTGGGGTTTTCCTTGCAGGCCAAAGTGAACAATACCAGTCTTGTTGGTGTTGGATACACACAGACTCTGAGACCAGGTAAACGTTTAGCTGTTTTTATATATATATATATATATATATATATATCTCTCTCCATCTGTCCACATTGAGACTTGAACAGTGGATGGGACGTATGTAATGTTGCTCTCTGGTAACGGTGCTGTACTGATTTTTGTGCAGGTGTGAAGCTGACCCTGTCTGCCCTGGTTGATGGAAAGAGCATTAATGCAGGTGGTCATAAGCTGGGTTTGGGTCTGGAGCTGGAGGCCTAAAGTTCTACACTTGCACACCAGGGAAAAGGGAATATTTGAAGAATCTGGCCTTAAAACTTAACCAGCAGGGGAGTTCTGGATGGGAAGGGATGTGTTCAAAGACTTCAACAAATACAACCATTTTTAGTAACCTTTGCAGTAATGTTCATTCTTTTCCCACCATGGTGTCATGTTTTGGTTAGCGCTTACTTTTAAACATAGCCACTTTTGGTTTTGCTGCAAATTTGGATTTTTGGAAAATGTGGAAATTTTTATCTGAATCTCACACTCCTATGGTAGTTTAATGCTCTCCAGTTGCAGCAGTGGGTGGCCAAGCCTTGTTGCATTTCCTCTTCTAAAAGGCGTTTGGAGGAATGTGATACTATTCCACCTGTTTCTAACACCTGATATTCCTTAGTCATCTGAACGCAACGTGTGCAACCATCAACTACATTTTATAACTCGTCTGTTCATATTTAATGTTTCTTCCTTTTCTCCATACTGGCAAAAATAATTAACTGCATTATTCACTTTCTTTTTGTCAGCCGGTAGGATTTGAAACACAGTTGTACATGAAACCTGCCCTTAAACTAAACAGTTTTTGGGTGGCCTAAACAGATAAATGATTGCAGTTGTTTGGGAGATCATGGCTGGTATTGTCCCTATTTTTTTTTTTTTCTGCAGAGATGAGTAGGTGAAGCTTATGGTAATGCCAAAATGGATGTGTATGAATACAGTACCTAAAGCTTTGTGTCACCTTCATAAACCCGAGTTACTGAGGTTGTGCTTTCACAAAATCTTTGAGGTCCTCATGTGTATGTGTAAAAAAATTTTCAATAAAGTCTTTGAACCCCAGTTGATTGCTTGGGTTACTGTTTCATTAAGTTTTTTGTTAAGTAACAGTTTAAAATATACTGTCGTTCTGAAATATACAATTTTCACTCAGAAATGAGGATTTGTTTAGTTACAGATTAGTACTTAGGAATTATTGCAAGTAGACATCTAGTAGGTTATGGTCTGTTGTCTTTATATCAGCCACAAATAAATAGACATTCAAAATCTGGGAATAAATTAGTCCGGTGACAAACCTGAATAGAACAACTGGCAAAGCAAGAGTGAATATAGCAGACTACTGTGTACCTTGGCGTAGTGTGCAACGACCACAGCGTCTAGGAACCTGCCTTGCCACCAGACTGGGATAACTGCCCTGAAAAGAGCTACACAAGAAATTTTCTACTCCAACTGATGATTTTACATGGTTTCTTACTAGTGCTATTGTTAGTATTTCTGATGCTACTTATTACTATTATTGACTGGAGGCTAGTAGGATGCTTATAACATCTAGCATTATAACTGGGTGTCGCTCTGCAGTAAAACGCTTCTAATTAAATCATTTGTAAAGAGTCTCCACTGCCAGGACTATGTAATTACATTTCATACAAATGACAAGTCACAGTACTTGATGCGCTACTTTAAGAGAAAAAGAGGCAATATAGACTACTATTAGTGTTTGTGTTAAATACAACTGTATGTGGATAAAATGTATTCATCATAAATAGCAGTATGCAGTCCCGGGTTTGATTCCTGGCCAAGCGGAGTTTGCATGTTCTCCCTACACTTGTGTGGGTTTGCATCTGTGTACATTAGGTTGCTAGGTGAGTCTAAAATTGTCCCTAGAAGTGTGTGTGTGTGTGTGTGTGTGTGTGTGTGTGTGCGGCCCTGCAATCAACCGACAACCTGTTCAGGGTGTACCCCTGCCTTTTGCCCTATGTGTGCTAGGATAGGCTCGAGCAGACCCCTGTGACCTTAAGTGTGTTAGAAGATGGATTCTATTCTTTTCTTCTTCGATGTCCCTCCTGGATCTGGTTTTGTAGCTATCGCAGATACAAGATTCTCCACCAGAAAGGGGACATTAAAGACACAGTAAAAAACAATCAATATGCTGAAATAAAGTATTTATTCTGCCAATTATATAACGCTCTGTTAAATATACACATTCACATTCATCTAACAAGCAGTTGGTGGTTTAGCAAAATATTATCTTTTAAACATTCTATTATATTTCATGTTTCCTATTAAACAGCTTTAGATGAACCTGGTCATTAGCACACATGCACATTTACACTGAATGGAGGCTAATGCGGTGGTTAGTTATTTCAAGCAGTTCTTTAGCTGTTCATGCACTTTTTAAATGCGTCCATGCATCAACTGCACGATTGATCTAAACTGCTATTTGTATATTTCCAGATTTTCCACTTTTAACATAATAGTGTCCGAAATCTTTATTTATATATTTAGTGCATTTTCAGTAACCGTTTTTACATGATCTTGTCCCTGTTTCACATCTGCTTCCGTGGTTTCCTCTCCGGTCTCAGATGAAACTTTCTCCGCAAGCTCAGATGCTTTGGAATCTTGTGTAGGTTTCTTCTCCAAATCTTTTCTTGTTGTCATGTCTCTTTTGGTAGTGTCTTGTTTTGTCTCAGTCTCGTGTGATGTTTTAGCTTTTGTGTCCTTAATTTCATCCACATCTTTGTCTGTCTTTATTTGGTCTACCTCTTGTTTTTTTCCACGTTGTTGCTCTTGAATAGTTATACTGTCTGTCTTTTGTCCCTCGGGCTTAACTTTATTTATGTCTTTAATATCTGTAGAAGTCTCATGGTTCTTGAACACTATTTGTTCATCTTTTGTCTCCTCGTCTTTCTGAGTCTCATTTTTTGTTGTTTCGGAGGATTTTGTTAGTCCCTTTTTCCTTTTTTCTGAATCTTTGCTTGTCATTTTCAGAGACTGCTCCCCTGACTTTCTTTCTGTCCCTGAAACCTTGTCCTGTTCTTTTATTTGGATTTTCTCAACCTCTTTCTCGGTTTTATTTAATTCAATATTTTTCACAGTTGTCTCACTATCCGTCACTTCCTTTGCTTGACTTTCTTTTATTTCAGCTGTTTCTTTGGCAACAGGTTTAGGGTCAGTCTCCTGTGTTTTTTCCTTCTCTGTAGACTGGATGCTGTCTTCGTTTTCTGGTTTCATAGATACTCTCTCAGTCTCTGTTTGGCTCTGATCCATTTTTTCCTCCTCCTTTGGCTGGATTTCTTTCATTTTGTTTTTTAGCGGCGTCTCAGTCTTTACTTTCTCTGTCAGTGATTTTTGCACCTCTGCTGCATTAGTAGTATTGACAGCTGGTGCTGTTTCCACACTCTGTATTGAATCTGCTTTGCTTTTAGCATGGGTCTCTTTTTCTGCTTCAGCTTTTTGAGGTACTGGCTGTGAGTCAGCACTGGATGTGTCCTCCTCCACAGATTTGACTTTTTCGAAGGTTTTTCCAGTAGAAGAATCTTCATGCTCATCTACATTTTGTGTCTCGTTTTTTGCATTCTCTTTTATAGATTTTGCAGAAATGTCCTCCTCAGCACGTTTTCCTGGCTCTATAACAGCGTCTGGCTTGGCTTCTGTAAAACCATCCTGGTCCATTTCTTTTGAATCATCTTGTTTCTCTTTTTTCTCTACATCTTCTTTGTATTGTGCTTCTGAATCTAACACATCTTCCTTAGTTTCGGAAACTATGTCATTGTCATTGTGGTATTTGTGATCTGTATATTTCTCGGTAGTTTGTTCAGATTCAGTTAATTTGTTTTGTGCTAATTCAGTGGGAATGTTGTTTTCCTTGAGATTTGTAGAAACATCTGTAAACTGCTCTTCATTTTTTGTTGGTATGTATTTCTTGTCCAGATGTTCTGGTTTCAGACTTTCCTGGTAGCCCTCTGCATCTAATTTTTGAGACATTTTATTCTCTAAGTGTTCTTTACTTTCTGCTGATATAGCTTCACACACTTTCTCACTCTCTCTTTGTTCTTCTCCATCATCAGACCCTGCATCTGATATCTCAATGTCCTCACTGGTAGTCTCTGTTATAATCTCCTCAACAAACTTGTACTGTGGCTCTACTTTCCGGGTCACTCCTCTCACCCTTGGAGCACTAGGCAGAGTATAGATGGGTGACTGTCTATAAACGTAGAGCCCTGAGAGCTGTGCATCAGAAAGAGTCGAGTATCTTGACTCCTCACCCTCCAGTAATTTTCTGTAGATAGGACAGAAATACAACATGATTTTGAGGAGCTGTTTAATAATGATAACAAAATATGTCTTTTTGTGAACTTCACCTGTATGAATAGATTTCAGCATCCAAGGCCATTTTAACATTTAGCAGATCGTGATACTCTTGCACGTGGCTGTTCATGTCATATTTGGTATTTTTCAGCTCCTGGTCCAGCTCTCTAATGATATCCTGTTAACAGACATAAGATTTGAATTGATTAACTTTATTGTGCAGGGTACAGAACAAGGTCAACGAAATGCTGTTAGCACCTAAACAAAATGTATGTAATGTATATTCAAATGAGGATGGGTTCCCTTTTGGTTCCTTTTACGATTTCTTCTACGTACCATCTAAAGGAGTTTTTCTCTGCCACAGTTGCCCCAGGCTTGCTCACTGGGGATGTTTTTCATACTAATTACATCATTCACATTGTTTTCTAATTGTATTGTTACTTATGTTCTGTAAAGCTTCGTTAAGTGCTAATCAGATCTGCAAGGTGCAGGAGCAGAAGTATAAATGCAGAGGTGCATTATATAATATATGTTTATATATTATATAAACAAGAATGTTTATAATTAAAAGCTTTTTAAAACTATATTAGAAATGATTGTGTAAATGATTACTGATTGTTTGATTTAAATCTTTAGATTAGGACTGAATGGAGGATACACAACCGTTCTGCTTGCGTAGGTTTTCTCCGGGTACTCTGGTTTTCCTCCCACAGTTCCAAATATATGTACATTAGTTTTACTGGTGATTCTAAATTGCCCATAAGCAAGTGGGTGTATGTGGTTGTCATTTGGAGCATTGGTATAGGCTCCAGCAGACCTCCGTGCCAGAAATAACCCATGATCTATTGTATGGATGCTTTTTTTTTTTTATCGGTCTATGATGACGTTTCAGATGTGATAGGTAACTGACCTGATAGCGATGGATGTCGGCGGTGTGACGTTGCTCGAGGTCATACAGCTGCCTCTCGAGCGCTTCTCTCATCCCTCTGAATGAATCCAGCTCTGCCGTCTTGCTCTGCAGCTGTCGTTTGGATTGACGGATTTCAGCTTTGGTAGCGATCAGAGCCTCTCTGTCTTTCTCCGCAGCTTTAGTGAGTTTGACCAACTGTTTGCTGTAGTGTTGTTCCGAGTGACTGCCAGAACAGAAAGCACTATCTTCCAGCTGCGTCCTGATGTCTCTGAGCGCCGCCGTGAGCTCCCCTTTCCCAAAGCTGCGCACTTCACTACAAACCCGCGTCTCGTTCATTTGCGTCAAAATATCGGATACTTCTGCTTCGTGGTTTCTTTTCAGAAACTCGATTTCCTCTGCAAGCCCGTTCGCCCTTCTGTCCATCTCTTGCTTGGTTAAATGCGCGCTTTCGATATATTTCTTTAGCGCAGTAATGCTCTCCTCGGCTTCCCCTCTGCTGTGCGCCACTTCTTCGCATTTTTCCATCAGCTCTTTACATTCGTCCTGAACGCGCTGCTGCTCCAGCTCCATCTGATGCTTCTGCATTGCCATTTCCTGCACCTGCCTCCTCAAGTCCTGCAACTCCGGCTGGTACTGATTGGCCAGAGACGTGGCCGAGTTTGCTTTAAGTCGAATGCCCTCTATTTCTTTTTCCAGCGCTCTGTTTTGGGTTTCCAGACCACGCACCTTCTCGATAAAGCCCGCAAATCGCTCGTTCAGGCCGCGAAGCAATTCTTTGTCATTCGTTGTTCTTAAAGGCATTTCAGGAGAAAAGTGTCCCGAGCTGTAGCCTGATGTCAAAGCGGTTGCTGCGTTTGCGATGCCTCTGCTGAGAGCAGGTGTCCTTGCGCTGCGTTGTGAGGATGGAGGCTGGTAGCGCTGCTCTTCCCGTCTCCAGCCTGGTCCATTTAGGAGACGCTCCATGCTGACAGTCGTAGGTATTATCGCTCTGAAGAGTTGGTCGGGGGTTTATATTGTGCGGGATGTGTTATGCTTGCAGATTTGAAGTGTCAAGAACGCAGAAGGAACAGCTCAGCAGCTTCAGCAGCAGCAACAGCGAGCACGCGCAATCGGTCTGACGTCACACCTCCTCTTACTCCATCACTAAAAACGCCACAACTTAATTAGTTGCAAATTTTTATTTACGTTTCGTTTTAACCTGAAATAAAGCGGGACAGAAAAACATTCATCGGACAGATTTCTTTTTGATTTGTAATTCATTCATTCATTCATTCATTCATTCATTCATTCATTCATCTTTTTACCCGCTTATTCCCTAATTCGGGTTGACAGCCCCTGCTGATCTAAGCGCACATAGGGCGAGAGGCAGGGGTACACCGTGGGCGGGTCGCCAGTCCATCGCAGGGCCACACATAGACAAACACACACTCAGTCCTATAGATACACATTCACTCCTGTGAAGAATTTAGAATCACCAATCGACCTAATCTGCACGTTTTTGGACTGTGGGAGGAAACCGGAGTACCCGGAGGAAACACACGCAAGCGCCAGGAGAAAGACACGTCACAAAGCACAAAGATTGTAGGTATACACCCATTTTAAGGCAAAACGTTAAAGTGTATCTGTCACATATATATTGTTTGCACTTCCCCGAAAGCTGGGGTCAGAGAGCAGGGTCAGTCATGCTAGGTTTCTTGGGACACCAAACTTGCCGTAACCCCCCCTCCCCCAACATTTCATTCCTTTAACGGAATAAAGAGTTAACAAAACAGGGTTAAAAGAATAAAAGGTTTAGGAAATAAAACATGAAGGAAATAAAGGATTAATGTTATAAAATGTTAACAGAATGAAGTGTTAATTGTTTGAGTCACCATTAAACCAACAAAAGGAGTCAGGGGAGAAAACGACATCATTCCATCACCATCAGATTTCATAAAGTCAATACTTCCACATTGAGAGAATTTAGAAAGGTCAGCACAACTGAACAATGGCAATGTGAGCAAACTGCCTCTGTGGTGGTAGTATCAGGGGTTAAAAGTAATGGAACAACTGTATGCATACAGCATGTAGCTCAGTGCACTGTGTTTGACAAGTGAGAAAAGCATTGAATGCGGAGTAAGAATGGAGGGCATGAATGAGTGAGTATAATATAATCATTAAGTTGAGTTTTTGAAATGTTCTTGTTAAACATATTAAAGGAAATTGCTTTTTAATTGACTAAAGGCTCGTTTATTGTGAAGTTTGTATCATTACGCAGTTGTGAGTGTAGTAGTTAGAGAGATTTTTGAAAAATGATGCTGTATTTGTATATATTTTTAGATATAGTGAGCTACTGTATCATCCAAGTTTTTTTTGGGTGGAGTTGGATATGTTTTCTCCAGGTACTCCGGAGATTTATATTAGGTTGTGTGGTGATTCTAAATTGCCCATAAGGGGGAGTTTGTGTGTGTGTGTGTGGTTGTCTATGTGCCTCCCTGCGATGGACTGGTGACCTGTTCATTGGATAGTATCCAATAGACCCCTGTGACACCGAAATAAGCGAGTTGGAAGATAAATGTATATGACTGTATAGCATACTAACATCAAATAGCCTTGGAGATGCACAAAGACTTTTTCTTTTGGATAACACTGCATATAATGGACAACAACACAAATTTTGGGTGACAAATAAAAATTTAAAAATATTTTACGATTACTTTGACACCCAGAATTAAAAAAAAAATAAAAAATTAAATACTCTTTATTTATTTTCATATTCGGAGGGATGAAAAAAACCCACCACGTGTTTCTCAGGAGTTCTATGTTTTGGACCCCAAATTCAAAGTTTCTCAGTATTTTGTTTTTTGCTGTGGTATTAAAAATAATTGTTGTGGCCATATTTAGAAAAGTTTTTCTTTAAGATTAAAGAAATCCTCTCTTTTTGCTATTTACACACTTGGTGAATAAACTAGTTTTTGGTTGGATGTTTATCTAAACTTATCTACATTCCCCCCCCGCGAATAATAAAAAAGGCTTTTTGCTGCCTTTAAAAACTTAATCTGCAACAAATGTTGTTGTATAAGCTTTTCTGAGCGGAAAAACTTCTAGCCCTAAACTGCATGAGACATTATTGCTGTGTACATTAGTATCCCTTTAGAGTAAGATCTTTAGCCACACTGGGGCTTTTTTTGCCCCAGCACTTTGGAAAGTCCTGATTATGCTTCAGCATCAGATCAGCTGTAAGGAAAAACACAGTGGACTATGGAAACCTCTGTTTCATACAACAATATACACAATGTATGTTTTAAATCGTTTTTTTTATTTATGAAAGAATAAAAATGAGTGGTCTGATTTACTGTTTCAGAACGAATCACATCACAGATACACAAACATAACAGAAACTATATAAATGCTTTAAACCTTGCTGTGCAAATATTGCACCTACAATACACAGTCTATTTTTCTTCTCTATCTTTAATTTTAATTTTATTCTCTTGTTTATCACTATATTTTAGTTCATTCTATTTTTGTTTTTCAGGATATTTTTCTAATTTGCAGATTCATTAAAACATTTCACTATATATTATACTGTTTTTCATGTATGTGACAGATAGAATTTGATCCTAATACTTAATAATGTAATAATAATAAATGAAATAATAATAATGATTCAAATGAAATAAATGATTTTTTAAATAAATGCCGCTGTTTCTGGTTATGTTGGCAAACTTAGTGTAGATGTGAGTTTATTGTATAGATAATAGATATAATAGTATATTGGTAGGAGAATGCTGAGGATAGAGGTGCCGGGCAGGAGGAAAAGAGGAAGACCAAAGAGGAGGTTTATGGATGTGATGAGGGAAGATATGAAGGTAGTTGGGGTGAACGTGGCAGATGTATCGGACAGGGTAGTTTGGAGAAGAGCGATCCGATGTGGCGACCCCTAACGGGAGCAGCCGAAAGGAGAAGAATAGATATAATCGATTGTTAAATAGATTATAGATTTCAATGGAGTAGATGTTTAATAATGTAAAGATTTAAGTAGTTATGAGCAATTGAAGAAGATTCTGGGATCCATACTTGGGGTTAAAACATTCATCATTCATTCATTCATCTTCTTGCCCACCAAATTCAGGGTCACGGGAATCTGTTGGGGCCTATCGCAGCGCACATAGGTGAGAGTCAGAGGTACACATTGGACGGGTTGCCAGTCCATCACAGGGAACACATAGACTTTATTTTAATTGTGTTACTGCACATTTTGCCAAATTCATTTAAAAAAATTACTTGAAGTAATTCATTTAACTGTCGTTACGCTGAGGAATTTCTCTCAAAGAATTCATGAACTCTCGAATCTGGTACACGTCATTCTTTGTATTGCGAAGGACTTTATAAAGTCTGCTTTTGCAAATCTTCCATTCAGTGGAAACCTTTTGCAGTGTCATTCCCTTTTTGTAATGCTGAACTGCCGTTGCCTCTGAGCCTAGACGATACATATTAAAATCACCATAGATACGATGCCAAGCCTGGAGATCTGCCGGTTTCAGGTTGGGACGTTCAAACAACTCCTGGAACTTTTGCTTTGCTTTAACGTAGCTCCCAACTTCAGCATACCTGAGAGCTAACTCGATCTGTGGGTACACAAAAGCAGGATTTAAGCGAGCCCCTTCTTCTAAATGATGTATACATTGGCTTAGAAGCTTTGGGTTGTGTGTATCACCCAGCTGCATGGCTTTCCAGCGATAATTATTAGCGATTTCATGATGTAAACGTGAAGAATTTGGCACTTTCTCCAAAATTTTCCTCAGCACTCCAAGTGCCTGATCATAACACTGTTCCTTCTTCATGAATTTAGCAATACTCAGAATAACTCCCAGGTCATATGGAGCCATGTCTAGTGCTTGGTTCATGTACTCCCAGGCCTCTGCATTTCTCTTGTTCTTGTAGCACTTGAGGCCCATAAAGACACAAATCATGGCATTGTCGGGATCCAGTTTTAGGGCTCTCTTTAGCTGGTTAACAGCAAGGGACTCTTCAAAAGGTATACGTTTGTCCTCCCTGATCTCCAAACCCTCCAGGTGAAATAATGCAAAGGAGTAGCCAGTATTCCACTCTTTATCCTCTGGTTCTTTTTGTAAAGCTTCATAAAAGATCTCTTTTGCCTTGATATAATGCTTTTTCGAATAACGGAGAAAGGTCCATGCCTTTTCACTCCTAACTTCGCGGGGAATCTCTTCTGCTGGAGTAGCAGTGAACGCTCGAGGGATTTGTGCCAGTTTCTTCAAATACACTTTGGCCTCTGTATTTTTGGCCATGTGATAGTGCAACCAGGCCAGATTTCCATATGTGACAATGTTGTAGGAAAGGTCATTTTGCACTTCCTTTGCTTTTTCCAAACACTCCAGTGCTTTTTCATTTAATCCCTGCAAGTGATAAATGTAAGCGCAAAAATTTAATTCTTTCTGTTGGGAATTCTCTCCATCTCGATCAGGATGGACTAATAGACTTTCAGTGAATTTGATCTCCAGGTAATTAAGATCAGCATCCTCCTTCAGTAAGTCCCAAGTGAAGTGGCACTCAAGTTTCCTAAGTTGCTCCTCAGTTGCAGTCAAATAGAGGGTACCAACGCCCCTGCCATTCCAAATGGTCTCTTCCAGCTTATAACGGATTGAACACACCTGAACTAATCAATGAACTAATGGCAGGGGCAGCTGCAGAAAACATTTGGAAATATCTACAGGTAAGTGCCAAAACCCGAGCTTAAAAAAATTATATATTGAAACGGTGTGACTTACTTACGCTCAGCTCCACAGGGTTTCTAACGATTTCCCTTCTAATATCTGGAAACCGCTCGGCAATAATAAGCAGCGTAAAGACTCTTTAACTTTCACTTTCTATTTCTGCGAATCTGTTTAAACGAAACCGAACCTTGGCTCTGTGAGCTCGGTCTGGACTAATAAATTATATATATAAAGGACACAGTCACAGAACAGGAATTCTGGCAATGAATTAAGGGAAGCTGTAAATATTCTTTTTTAATGAAAAGTTAATTAAAATGTTGACATCCGTAAGACAGATAATTACAAAAAAGAGCATTTGGCGCCATCTAGTGGTCATGGACAACCATGCAACATTTGTCCTAATAAGTTCATTCATTCATTCATTCATTCATTCATTCATTCATTCATTCATTCATTCATCTTCTTACCCGCTAATTCCCTAATTCGGGGTCACAGGGTTTGCTGAAGCCTATAAAACTGTTTATGTATCTAATAAATTTCTTTAATAGTTATTAAATTAACAAAATTTTCTTAATTGAAATGTTTATAAAGTTATTCAACTAAACATATTTCTAATAAAACATTCCAAAACAGGCCTACTGTGATAAAGGTTACTAAAAGGTTAATCAAAATGCATTACAGATTAAGAAATAAACTAACTTATTTTATTCTAAAATAATGGTTAGAAAAAGGTTATTAATAGTATAAGAATACTGTAATGGGTTACAACAGTCCACATAGATTAAAGATGTATTTAATAAACTTTTCTGAATTAATTTATCACTATCCAAGCCGGGACGTAAAAGGTATCAGTTGCTGAATAGGTAAATGTAAGGTGAAATTTAGATTTTATTATTAATAACAATCATACAACTAATATCACAAAGCACTATTTTTAGGAAATGATTATAATTTAATAGCCAGTGTTAGGCCGTCCCCCACAGTGAGCATGCTCAGATCCACCCGCCGATCATTGTGGAGTTTCTTATTCAGCTGGTCAAGAACCTGGGAGGTGATGTCATCTTTGTCAGGGTTTAGGACTTTTCCTCCCCAAAGAACCTGGCAAGGGCAAGGAAACCAGATCAGAATGTCTACACATTATAAAAATATTTCTAGCACTTTCAGTTATCAACATATGTCATACTTACGTTGTCAATAGCTATTATCCCACCTTTACGAATAAGCTGGAGGGATTTCTCATAATACTTATCATAGTTCTTTTTGTCTGCATCAATAAATACAAAGTCAAAGGTTTCAGCTTCACCAGCCTCCAGAAGTTCCCCTGTAAAAACAACGCTGAATTGGAGGAGTCTATCATAGAGTGAAAGTAGCTGAATGTATAAAGATAAACTATATTAACATTACCTAAGGTTTTAAGTGCAATTTGATGTCTGATGTCAATTTTCTTTTCGACTGCAGCCTAAAAATAAAAAGAGATTTGCACTGATCATTTGTACTTTTGGGTCACAGTTCTGCACATCAATGAAACTTGCAATGCTTTGCAAGCCATCTCAACACTGACACAGAGGCTGACATCAACAACTAATATAGTCAGCAGTCTCCTATCTCTGACAGTCATTTCTGCATCTATCAGAGGAATGGAGGAAATCAATCTGTAAAATGTAGCTTACTACCTTGCAGTTCTTGTAAATAGTTAATTGCTGTATACCAAAAAGAAAAAAAAGCAATACTACTTTTATCAGAGTTTTTATAATTGTTAAAGCAATATTTCAAGTTAAGTTTTTCATAAAGTTAGCTTGTACCAACCTCTTTAAAGAAAGGCTTTGCTATTTGCACATAATCATCATCGATTTCACAGGCCACCACTTTACCATCCTCAGGAATCACCAAAGCCATACTCAATGTGTTGTATCCTGTATACATGCCTGAGAGAAAAAACCCCAGAATGCCTTTTATTTCACAGTCATCGGTTTTCCAGTATGGCCTGGTACTTGCCAACCATAGAAGGATAGGCCAATGGATATCTCGGGCGGAAATTGGAAATATTTTTTGAGGGGTGGGGTTAGAGGGGTTAGAGCCTCCATTCTTAGAGCTGCAACATATCTTGTATTCTCACCTACTTCAATGGTTTTATTGCCTTTAATCAGTTTTATTAGATTAGCCATGAACTGAGCTTGTTCTGGAGCCACCATCATAACGTTCCAGGGATCTTCCATTGTCCTCTACAACATTGAAATGAGGATTATTATTTCTTTTTTTTAACACAGTAACCAAAAGAAACAGTGTATTCTGGGTTTTTATGGGGTTTTGTCACTTTTCATTTCGACGCTAGATTATACTGCCCTCTAGTGGATATAATCTACATCTGTAGGCAGATACAGAGAAGGAAAGATAATTACATCTCCTGCTAATTTTGTATGTTTAAATGATTAGTCTATAATTGCAATAGAAGGTTTATAACTAACAACGAGATACTGAAATTAGACTGTTCAGTTTTTTGTCAGTGCGCAAACATAAAAAATCGGCAAATGTTTCCCCCTTTACTCTATCTAGTACTTTTTTATTTTTGTAATTGATTAGGGATTGTCGTATATTGCTTGTGAATGCATGTACCAGGCGTAGTTTAGTCAGCACCGGATGCTCTCGTAAAGAGTTATTCACTACATAATTAAGCAGAGGGTTATCTCCTTTGTGACTCTTGCCTATAAGTTGAAGTGTCCCGTCACCTAATGACACAATAGAGATAACATGAATAATGAAGTATTCAAAGCTGCTAACTTTTGTTTAAGATTAATATTTATATATTTATATTTATGTGAAGGAATAATTGGTATTGCTATTCAACAATGATTGAATATATCCTTATGATGTGATATCCTCACAGAATAATAGTTTTATAATCCCTTACATTTTGTGAATGATCCATGGAAATTATATAGTACAAACCCCAGAGTACTGAATAAATATATTAAGGATAATTTGATGACTTAATTAAGTTAGATTTTCTTAAATGTATAGTTATTTATTTACTAAAGACTATTTCACAACACACTAATTGCATTGTAAGAATGCAATCTAAATTTGAATCTAATTACATTAGTTACCATTTTTTTTATGTATTCAAAGAGTTAGTTACTAAATGTATAAATATTATTAGAATATTATGCAGTAGGAACAGGATTTATTCTAAAGCCTCTCCAGCTTTAATACAAAAAAGGATTTGTCATCTTTAATAATTACGATGACTTAATAAGAGTCTTACCTGACAGTACCAGAAAAAGAACAGAGAAAATAATCTTAATAATCATTTTTGATGTGTCCTTTAATGTTTACAGCAATCCAGAGTGTAGTTAGTGCATGTGTTATATATAGCCACACAGAAGGAAAAGTCTGCGTATGTTTGCGTTTACTCAGGGTAAACAGGAACCTGTGTGTGTGTGTGTGTGTGTGTGTGTGTGTGTGTGTGTGTGTGTGTGTGTGTGTGTGTGTGTGTGTGTG
>JAOTRA010000032.1:6167078-6192205 GCA_026260255.1 Pseudolaguvia tuberculata
TGTGTGTGTGTGTGTGTGTGTGTGTGTGTGTGTGTGTGTGTGTGTGTGTGTGTGTGTGTGTGTGTGTGTTCTCGTTCGTTCGTTCGTTCTGCAAACAAGACTTTCAACTTTCCATTACATTTACATTTGGCAATTTTGGATTTCCAGTGCAACTGGAGCTCTTCCAGCACTCCTACTCTGTTGGGACTAACTGGGTAAAGATCAGAAGCTGGGGAACTAGGTGGAGCTGACATCCTTGCAATCATTACACTTGTTTACACCACAGTTGCCGAATTCTTTTTAGAGCCCTCCCCGGAAATATTTTACATTGTGTAATGCAGTTATGCATTCAAATTAATTAGATAAATATATTTTTTTCTTTTTTTTGGTATACATTTAGGTGACACCAACAATCAGAATCTGATTAAAGCTTATATACACTATATTTCCAGAAGTTTTTGGTCATCTGAGCATCACAAACACATACGATTTTCAACATCTTCTTCCAGATTGCTTTCCCTTTTTGCTATTAGATGAAGATCCACTCTTCTAGTAAGACTTTCCAGTCCAATGTGAAACTTGAATGGGAGAAATCTCTTCATTCAGCTGCACCAGTATTAGAAGACACTAATTTCAGGTAAGGAGGTCTGGGGTGCAGTTGGCACTCCAGTTCATCGCAAAGGTGTTCATTGGTGCTAAGATCAGGACTTTGTGCCAAGCACTGATTGTTTTTTTTCACTCTTACCCAGGGGTTTTGTGCTCAGGGTCACTGTTGTTGGAACAGTGTTGGAGTCTCTTAGTTCCAGTGAAGGAATAATGTAATATGACAACCTACAAAAACATTCTAAACAACAGTGAGATGCCATATTTTAGCAACAATTTGATGTGGTGCCACTTGTCAGAGTGGGTACGATAAGACTGAGTCCTCATTGCACATCTCGGAGTCCTGGATGTGTACAGTTCCTGGAGAGATGGAAGGCTGCAGTTGATTGCAGAAAGACACACTGCATCTTGCATTTGAATCAGGCAGAGAGATATTAGTCCTCCCTAATGTATAGCTTAACAAAGACTTTTAATGTATTATTCAACAGTGTCTTTATTCAGAAGGCTAGTTAGATATTAACCAGGAAAAAAAACCCAGTTTATTTATTATTATTTAAAAGATGGCTGAAAACTGGATATTAAAGGAGCTGACATCCTTATGTTTATCCTTTAATTAATCATCAACTCTTTATAATTCAGATATCAAATCATGTGCATCTGAAAAACAAACAAACAAAATGATATTTCAAAAAAATCCTCAAACTATTATTGAATTTGACCCTTTAGTGGTTATTACTGGTATGACAGGTTTTTGTAATCCTATAATAGAATTAATCGGACTGTGTTTACTTAATAATATATCTAACTCCTTGACAGATACCACTGTAACAAGATAATCAATGTTATACCCTTTAAGATTTTAATGTCATTGTTACACACACACACAGACAACAAACAAACAAACAAATCTATAAAATGTTCTATAACTTCTATAAACTTCTATCTTCTACTTTTCCTCTAATTTGCGGTCACGAGGGTCTGGTGGAGCCTACCCCAGTCGCCAGTCCATCACAGGGCCAGAGTGAGGATAAAATGCCACCCAACTGCTAAAAATAAAGTACACACTGTGTAATTTTCGGCTTCTCTGTTCCACATCGCTGTCAAAGTAGTTTTTTATTTGGTAGAACAAATGTCATCTGCAGACCAGAGTTTGTATCTCAGACCACAGAAGCATGCTTTGAATATTTATAAGCTGTGAGCTAGAGTGAATTCTACTGCCCCCTGCTGGCTAAGGCCTATGTGTTAAACGCAGGGGAAAGAATGTGGATTTTCTTTCAGTCTTGCAGCTAAACGCTGCCTCTAAATAATTCAAACCGTTTCATTTTTTCCTGCTTAAGTCTCTAACTAAAGTGTCTTTAATTTAGCACAATGAAATATTGCCCATAGATACAATCCTGAATGTGGAGCAGCCTCCTACATATCGCAGTGAAGTTCTGGCTGTCAGTCTCCAAAGTGTGTGCACCTCCATGAAAAGTTGTTTACTCCGTCTCATTACTCACAGTCCAAAAACAAGCTAAGACTGTGTGTGTGCGACTCAGAGTTCGTCTACGTGTGAGTCCGTGTGCAAAGGCAGGAGCGGGATGTCAGAAAAATATTCCCAGTATTGGAGGTGGGATGGTGGGGCACTCTCAGAGGAGCGGCACACTTCCTTCACCGCTCTTCTAATTAGGTATGCGCGGATGCAAACAATTCCTCCTGCCCACACGTACGTATCAGTGAAATGAGCCATGACTGCTGCTGTCTCTGAAACTTGCCCGTGCCTTCTATGATGACAGGGGGGATGGAGCTGCCACTGTATGTGTGTGTGTGTCGCTCACGTCCGCTGGGTGAAAATAAGATGCTGTGTTTTCACATCATCTCTTCTTCACTTCCGTGCAGCTCCAGGGTTGCTTCTGTGACGCTAATTGTTTCTGCTACTTGTTCCAAGTAACTAGTGTTCATTGGCCCCTTGTATAGATATGGCCTGAACCATGTGCTCCTTTACAGACCCCTTTAAGACCAATAGCCATCTATGGAGCATGTCCTCCAGTTTGGTTTTGGTGCAATGCTCATGTAAGACCCAGATGAGAGGTTTTATATTTTATATTAGGTTTGTTTCATTATATCCCTATACATTGTTTCATACACATATGCCTGATTGAATTATTTATGATATGTAATGTGTATACCGGAAAATGGTGTTTTTTGTGGATAATCTGCTTTAGACAACTTTACACTTTTAAGATTTATAGCAAATAAATGTCAAAATCATAGGTTTTTGTGTATATGCTTTTGACAAATTGATCTGCTTAGTTATACGTCAATTATTTTTGAACCATAAGTTGTTGTAGTTGCCCTGCGATGGACTGCCGGACTGTCCAGGGTGTACCCCTGCCTCTCGCCCTATGTGCGCTGGGATAGGCTCCAGCAAACCCTCGTGACCCCGAATTAGGGAATAAGCGGGTAAGAAGACGAATGAATGAATGAATGAATAAACTAATTGTCTAAAGCAGGTGAATGTTAAAAGCGTATATATAAAAAATATTGGAAAAATAATAGCAAATAATATAACAAGTCATTTTTATCTGTTTAGTTTATTCAGGAAGAAGGCACAGTATCCTAAAGCCAATAATGTAACCCCCCCCCCCCCCTCGAAAAAAAACTAGTTCTTTGCTTTTGGGAAAAAATCTATCACTATTATTAAGCAGATTTTACTTTAAATGTTTTATATGCAGCCTATTTTTTCACTCAGCAGCTTACAAAGCAACAAAAGCAAAATCTAATTTGATCATATACCTATAAAAGAGGAACAGACACACTGTACATATTTTAAGCTAATTTGGAGAAAGTTTCTTTTTGAAGCACTGAAGGAAGAAAAGTTAAAAAAGAAATAAATAATTGTATATAATCACAGTAACAAATGTAAGAAAGCAGTCCATTGTTTAAGCTTGTGATTTCATAAATGGAGATCGATTTGTATGTTCATTTATATGTTTATAACAAGGATGTAATTTTAAAATGAAGTTACAGTCACATAGTTAAAAGATTGCAGATAAGCCGATTGATAAAATAATCAGAATAGAGAATATATCTTTTTAATGTATACGTAAAGAACTTGCTTTTCATGTTATTTTACACCAAGTGGCAGTGTTGTCTACATAATATCAGTGTTAAGGGTACGACTGCTTTGCTGTTTTCAAACACCACTAGGTTTGTTAAACTTGTGTATTATGTATATTTTTCAAAGCCGTGCACAACATAAGTCTCTAGATATTTTACCAGCACTAACATTTAGTAAAGGTTATCATTTAGAATAAAGCCGAGATTTATTGTAAACGATTTATTTATTAATGTTGAAAAGGAACTAAAATGTTAGCTTTGATGCTGTTGTTTGATGAAAGGGTTTCTGTAGAATTGTATTGTGATGATTTTTGCTTAATGAATGATCTTTTATATGCAGCTCCATTGCACTTGTCTGCATAAATTTACAGTCACGTAGCAGGTGCACTTTGCCATCTTTTTATATTAACCTTGTGTGAAAATAAACACAGATTTCAATGTCTTTGGAGCCTTGCGTAGAAATGACACGTCTCAAAATATCAAATAAGGTGCTTGGGGGCAATCATGCCTATGCAAGTCCTTTAATCTGAGATTCAGTGACACCTAAAGCAAGGTGCAAAAAGACAAATGTCATATTTTTTCGAAACAATTAGGAAGGAAAGGAAAGCTTTACACTGCTATGTTGTGTCTGTATCAGGCTGTCTACTTGGCAGTACTGTGGCAGTGCGTGTAAATCACTCACTACTGACGGCTGCCTGTTCCTGTCAGTCAGAGCTCCACAATGTGCACACACACACACACACACACACACACACACACACACACACACACACACACACACAAATCCCTGAATTTTTCCTGAATGCTAAATATTTCTTTTACTTGAAAATTGAACATAACAATTCCACCATCATAGTCAGCTGAGAGGCAAAAATCATGTACTTATTTGTCTATCGATATAATGTTCTGCAGAGCCACGGAAAGAGAGAAACTGACACATGTGATGGGACATTTCAGTTATATTATCTCCATACTGTCAAAAGCTATTTACACCACCCAGTGCATGTAAAATGGATGTTCTTTTTGTGCAAAGTCACTTTATTTTCCTTTGCTTATTCCTTTCTCCTCTGCTTGTAAATGTCCTATAATTGTGCTAATGAAAATGTTATAACTTGGATCGATTTGCTTTGGCAATTGGATCTTCTTAATTGAGTCAATTATTAAGCCTCTGTGTCCTGAAGCTTACAGGGGAGGGAGAGAGAGAGAGAGAGGAATACTGAGAGGGAGTTCTTCTCAAACTCTTTCTCTATGTTTTATTAGTGTAAGAACATAAGATATCTGCACCAGATGGTCAAGGGTAGTTTAATCTCTGCTGTCCCACCCACGGACCGCTGGATGAACATCTGAGGCATACAGCAGACATAGCTGAAAGTTTTGAGGTCGTACGCTGATTGGTTGAAATGTATACAATTTCCAGGAGATATGTGTCCACCTGGAAACAAGCTGAAACCGTTGCATTTACATCAGTGACAATGATCAAGATGGATTAAATGCTGACTTATAAAGGGTTTATGGAGACCATTACACTCCCCTAAACATTATGAACAAAACGTCATTGGTTGCTTTATCTGTCAATCACATGTCCCCTTGTGCTGGTCTTCATTCATTCATTCATTCATTCATTCATTCATTCATTCATTCATTCATTCATTCATTCATTCGTCGAGGTCAAAGAGGTGCTTTATCTGTCAATCATATGTCCCCTTGTGCTGGTCTTCATTCATTCATTCATTCATTCATTCATTCGTCGGGGTCACAGAGGTCTGCTGTAGCCTTTCCCAGCGAATCATTCAAAAGTTCTTGAAGTTCGATAGATAAATGATCAGCTTGTTTGAGACCAGCTCTGGTAGTCAACCATATGTAATGCTATTCCTGCTATTATTTAAAAAATAATAAAATTAGCACTCCAGGAGAGATGAGCAAATCTTCTGCTTCATTCCTTTCTAACTGGAGGTCCTTTAGAATAATCTCAAAGAGCTGCCAGGTGCAAGTGGGGCTGGATGAAAAGATTAGCACTTTCAAACGGTCACCTGTTCTTGTTGGCTGAGATTTCTATAAATGATGGACAAGGCACTTGAGGACATGCTGTAAAAATGTCTCCAAACTATTTCGTTCCATTTTTAAACCGGAATATTAACAAAAGCTTCTTTTGTCAATTGTAATGTGGCATGATTTATGAATGGATTAACATGTTTATTGAGTTATACAACACTGTATTTTAAAAAGCTCCACTTCTGAAATAAATGTTACATGGCCTATTTAAAGCTATTATTCACACGAGTGAAAAAATAAATCTTTAAAGGAATTATTTTGGAGTTCGTCTTCGCCTCTCTCTCTCTCTCTCTCTCTCTCTCTCTCTCTCTCTCTCTCTCTCTTTTTTTAAATTGTGTATCAGCAGTTGAGTCGAAGGACTTTGTAGTGAAAACAGAAATCTGCCTAATGTTGCATGAAGACCACAGTGAATTTATATTGATGGGAGTGTTGACTCTGAAGCACATAGCCATGATTTTTTCATAAGCCACCGGGAACAAGAAGTCAGTCATCTGACAGGTGTTAACACTGAGAATAGCGCCGCGAATAAGAAAAGGGACGCGCACAAGAGGAGGGGGTTGATTTTTCTCTTGCAGAACGTTTTTAGAACTTGTGTGCCTCACCCCGTTAAGTGTATTGCTGGAGGTTTTACTGGGACTCTGTAAACACTACAATGCATGTCAGATATGATGAGTCTTGATAGCTGTAAAACATACCCAAGGACTGCTCCTCACTTATTATCTGTAGCCGTGCCCCGGAGCCATGTCTGTATCCTCACTTGCTCGTCAGCTCCGCCGGGCGACTTGGGAAGCCATTGATTATTTTGCCAAGAGATGGGGAGAGGGAGAGGTGTAATTTTTTTTTCTTTTGTTTCTTTTTGTGTATGTGTACTTTTCAGTTGAAAGAAATGAGGGAAAAAAATCAAGAGAAAATAAATATTTGTATGTGCATGTAAGACTGAGAGAGAGAATAAAGTTGATGCATCCTGTGGGTCGTATGCATGTGTGTAAGATAGAGAGTGTGTTTGCAAGGAGTGTCGCATCGCTTCTCCTCAGAGGAGCAGTCTGCCAACCCCAGGCTGTGCGCATTCTCACCAGTCAACTTTACTGCCTTTATTTGGGCTCACGATTGGCTGCCTGACTTATCAGCTCCTGCAGGCTGTAGTGGGTCTCATGAGCTCTGGTGGAGCTGCTGCTGGCCCAGCACACTTGCGCTGTATTAACTTTGCCTGGCTCCAGCACTGATGGGAGGTGGAGAACACTGCATGGCTCCAGCAAGTGAACTTATGGGACTCTGGGGACCAGACTTCCTGCATCTGCTCAGGCCTTCATTCCCAGTTCTTTGCTTAGCACACATACATCAGATGGATATTACAGTAATCCAAAAGGTAATACATTAGCTATTGTGCCATGGGGATGCTGTACTGGGAACAGATGCCTCAACTACTCGCTTTTTTTGTCAGACCTGAGTCTACGTCTCATATAGTAAACTCCACAGCTAACTGTTTATTTATTTATTTTTATTTATTTATTTATTTATTTTTTTTGCTATATCACAACTTAAAATTTATTCAGAAGTAATGCGCTCAGTATTTTATTCATAATCACACTGCCCAAAGGATTGAGGCATATTTACAAAAAGCAAATACATCTTGCATGCTCTTATGAAAGCAATATATTACTTAAGCACTTAGCATCCTAGAGACGAGGAATAAAGCTAGCCACACTTGTAGTCTGTTTATAAGGCTATATTGCTAGCGGAGAGTCCCTCTGGGCTTTAGGCCATCTATTATGGCGAATACTGCATCTTTATCTGTGTTGTTTTACCTTCAGGTTATTATAACCCAGATTTGTCTAACTTAATTTAGTATTCAATGTTTTTTATGATGTACCCTCAGTAAAACCATCTTAGACGTATTTCCCCGGATCAGTTATATTGCTCAAAAACTAAATTACAAATGTACTTATGCAGGCAGTAAGGATACATTGTCAGTGTTTAGGTAGAACAAATCAAATAATGCAGGCAGGAGAAGGAGAAGGGAGGGTTGGGAGAGTTGGGACAGATATTGACTGTAGTTCATAAAGTCAGCTACAGAGAGAAACCTGTCGGGAGGAGCTCTGAACCAGACACCTCTGACATCCTGGCATATAAAGAGCCATATGTTTGCTTGATAGGCAGTCCTTGGACAGGACTAGAAAAACAGAAACCAGTTTTTGGCAGTCGGAGCCCTCATCTACTCTCTTAAAAGGAAATAAAAAAGTATCAATCTCTCATGTCTCCCAGGTCTGCTGATAGAGCAAACAAATGCCTTGCTAAAGGCTGTTTTCTAATCCTTAACTTATCCTTGACTGATATGCAGACAAAGACTCTTCCATACCTTGAAATGACTCGTTTTAATTATTATACTCAAGGTTTTTTTTTGTTTGTTGTGGATCTTTTTTTGAATGTCTACTTATGTTTAGGAAAGCTATACCACAGGGTACTAAAGTGAAGGTGGAGGCAGATGGATCAATATCATCCTTCCAAAAGTTTATCAGCTTCAGGGGTTTTGTAGAGAAGTAAGCTTGTGTGTTGGTGTAAATGGGGGGATGTGTGGATCGGCTCCCATCCCCATGTTAGCCACTGTCGGCAGAACCTTTGCTAGCTGTCTGTCTGGAAGACTGGCAGGCCTGCTGATAAGATGATGGCATCAGAAAGAACCATCTGACAGCTGCTGCTTGACAGGCTTCATGTCTGCCTCCACAGCAGCTCGCCGCTCTACTCTGCTCTTCTCCATGCTGTTGAGAACAAACAAACGCGCACACATACACATACACACACTTGTGTCCCTGGTCGAGGGGCGGAGTGAGGCTGTCATCAACAGACCTGATTTTTTTGGTTTTGATGGAACTAGAATGGCTATCATGGAAGGCTTGAAGATGTAGATGAGGGCTTCTATGCAGTAAAGAAAGATGGAAGCTTGAAATATCTCAACATCTAGCCAAACCGATTTTTTTTAGCCAATATTGTCGGACATTGTAGATAAAACATTTGTGGGTCCTTTTATTTTAGATTTATTTGTTTACTATTATTTCAGGTACATGTTTATTTAGGGGTTTATGTGTACAATAATGGAATGAATTTCTCCTTTTGAAAAAGTTTATGATTGAGTGCTGTCTATTGCCGTCTCACCACAATGCTTAAAAATGACAGGCTCGGAGTGAGAACAAATGTCAATCATAAGGCTGTCAGCGCTAACTGATACTCCCAAAACAAACACATTCTATTCAAAATCCTCTATATACAGAATAAAGATTTTTTTATAGGATGCTTACATTTAAGATTGCATTTAATATTTAGTCTGTTTGGGGTACAGAGATACAAGGTGATTTTTAATAGTGTTAGGCCACAAAGGAATACCTTGAGGCCAAGAGTTGGTATTTTTGAAGCTATAGCTGCATAAATTGAGTCCATTACTTTATACTGACAGGATATTTTATTGTAAGGATGACTTACTTAGTTATAGGATAATACAATTGCTTTCCAGCCATTTACATTGACTAAGTACAATTGAAATACATCGGCAAGTTTTACCTTTTACACAAAAAGCAATAACAATCATGTATTAAATATATATTAAATAGACCCCCTATTTAAGTTTAGAAATTTTACAAAAGGGTGCTTTCACCTAAATACAACAGCTACCCAAAAAGGATAAAAGACATGGAGAGAACCTGACAACTGAAAAACCGAACCCTTTCATGTAACAGAGGACATGATTGGCTAACATTACTGTGATTGATAGAGGAGCATCTCTATTGATGTTTTATAGTTATCACTGGAAGATTTTTTTCCGTTTTGTCATTAAGCTGGTGAAGAAATGAGCCGAATAACATCAACATGGAAATGTTTAATTGCTGTTGTATTAGGTAAACTGTTGGATCGGCACTTGCTAAACCAAACTAGTGAACTGGATCTGTTAACTAATGATCCTCATTATGATCATGTTGTGTTTTTTTTTTTTTTAAAGCTCATGCTAGCACATATTGAGCTGTATGACTGGACGCGCTTTTAAAAACACATATGCAGACACACACACGTTATTTACTCATGACTTGTTTAATTCCCTGCCCCTTAATATCCTATTGCAAGTCTATGAATTGCTCCGTTAATTATGATGTTACATCAGCCCAGGTCTGAATTCTAATGCCCTCTCCTTGCTCCTTTTTTACAGGATATGCAGCTGATTCTATCATAAGAAAAATAACATGCTATTATTTTGGCAACAAATTAATTAACACTTAAAAATAGGCCATGCAAATTTTGCCCCAAGCGTGCAGAACTGTCAACCTGCATTTTCTACATTTATACCCTAAATATGAAACCCAGAGTCGTGAGATTAGTTAATTCAGTAGTGTTTTTGCTCATTTTCAAATTGTTTTTACATGCCAAATATTAAAATCCATGACAAACAAACTATATCCCAAGATGAAATAGCAGCTCCTTATTATCCATTATTTACTATATATTCATTAGTAAAAGAAAATAATGCCTAAGAAATCCTTTAAAAGAGCAGAACTATTTATTTTAAGCTGTGACGCACCTATACCATTTCCCCCTGGTAGTCATCTATACTCATATTCATTCGTTCATCTTCTTACCAGCTTATTCCCGAATTCGGGGTCACGGGGGTCTGCTGCGCCTATCCCAGCACACATAAGACGAGAAGCGGGGGTACACCCTGTACGGGTCGCCAGTCCATCTCAAGGCAACACATATATTAATTATTTGTCATTTATTTGGCAATTTAAAACAAAATATATTATAAAACACTCAACAGTAAGAAATTGAGATTTGAAAATAAAGTAAATTTTTGGTTTGATGACTTTTGGTAAGTGTAATAAATAAATTAATAAAATAAAAATAGAGCAACACAGTGGCTTAGTGGTTAACACTGTTGCATCATAGAAAGTAGGCCCGGGTCTGATTATTTCTTTGTTAAGGTTGTATGTTCTCTCAGTGATTGTGTGGGTTTACTCTGGGTACTCTGGTTTCCTTCCACAGTCAGATAACATGTACATTAGGTTGATTGCTGTTTCTAAATTGAGTGTGAGTGTGTGCGGCCTTGTGATGAACTGGCAATCTGCCAAGGGTGTACCCCCTCCTGCCTTTTGCCCTTGAGAGAGCTGGGATAGGCTTTAGCACACCCCTATTACCCCGAAATAGGGAATAAGCAGGTATAAAAAATAAATGAATAAGAAATCAAAATAAATGTTAACTATCGCTTGTGCAAACATGCAAATAAGATAGAAAAATATAACAAATGTGTGCTTAATACTTTTGCTTGAATCAAGCTGCCAGCAGTTGGGTTTCAAATAGTACACAAAACGATTGATGGTAAATGTTTTGGATCTTGCAACCGAAGCTGTGGCTCTTTTTGCCTTTAAGATGTCAGTCACCTTCTGCCCACTTGCACTTCTCATTTAAGACTTATTGCCAGCAGCTGGGGGGTTCAGATATAGCGCTTCCCTGTCCAAATCCTTCAACTCTTCCAGTCTAAGTGCGTGCTGGCCTTTGAAGTTCAGTATAGAGCTGTAACTCATCTGACTGCTTTACATTTCCCCTGCCTGCCATATCTTGCGGCTCAGAGGCCGATTCGGCTGGCAACGGTGTGCTGCAAGGGTGGGCTTAGAGGTAGGGAGGAGTATGGTGCACTGGGGAAATATCCCATTTCTCTCTTTAGCAGCTTGAGCAATGGCCTCTTAATATAGTTAATGAAAAAAGGTGGCTCCATGAATCCTCATGAGAAAGTAATTGTCAGGCTTCCCTGAGGAAGATGAGCATATGTGTGTATTTAAGTAAATGTGTGTGTGTGTGTGTGTGTGTGTGTGTGTAAATTGAACCAGTGCTCTTAGCCTCCCACCACTATGTGACACCTCTCTCTCTCTCCCTCCCTTTTGTGTGCTTTTTTTCCACTCCCTCAGCGCTTTGGGTCAAGAGTTATACTTGATTATTGAAGAGTTATCAGTTTACCTCCTACCTACAGAAAATACCGTGCAATTAAAAGTGCCCCTGGGGATAGAGTGGGCAATCAAAACACAGTGCAACATATATACTGTACTCAAAAGTGTGGATTGGCATTTACACCAGGAAGATGGATGGCCTAGTTTAGCACAGGGCCTATTTGGGTGCTGTGTAAACAGGAGTTGGAGTTGGAACGCTAGGTTGATTTGCTGTGGTGCATAATGTCAGGCTGCAGTTTTAAATGGGGCTTTTATGTGGAAGAGGAACACCGAAGCATTAATAGATTGAATTTTTTTCATGAAAATGTAATACCTTTTTGAATGGAGCATCTATTTCACTGCCATATGATGTCAATCAGTGACATTAAAAATGTTTAATTCAACATTTGTCCAATTATTTAGAGATATTCATTCATTCATTCATTCATCTTCGATACCTGCTTTTTCCCTATTCCGGGTCATGGGAGTCTATCCCAGCTCACATAGGACGAAAGGCAGGTCTCCAATCCATAACACGGCCACACACATACACACGCCTATAAGCAATTTAGAATAGCCAATCAACCGATACATATTTTTGGAGTGTGGTAGGAAATCAGAGTACCTGGAGTAAACCAACACAAGCACAGGGAGAACACGCAATCTCCACACAGAAAGGCCTCTGCCCTGGAATAGAAATCAGGACCTTTTTGCTGTGGGGCAACAATGCTAACCAGGCTGTCTTTATATATATTTAAAAAATATTATTTTAGTCAAATTTAAATGAATTGCAGGCGCAGAGCTTTCGCTTTAATATATGAACCGCATGATCCTAAAGGAATATCAAGAATCTACCAGACTGCATTCTTGTATTCTTTATCTCAATGTACTTTATAATGTAGGTACAACAATTTAATAAATCAGTATTTATCAGTCTTAGTGAACGTATAAAAGATAACACAAATATGATATACAGTAATTAGTGGATTTATTCTGTCCTTACAGCCAAGTCAAGTTACCTTTATTTATATTGTGCTTTTTTACAAAGCCGTTTTAAAGAAACAAATGATACAATAGTGAAAACCCATTAAAACGCTCAGTATGGTTTATTTTAGATTGGCATCTGTAAATTAGTCATTGGTAGAATAAAGACTAAGTCGAGTGATCAATTCCCCCCCAGACCAGACATACCAACAGATTATTCCGGGCAGCAGCAAAGTTTTTGTTATCTTATTTGGAAGGTTGTCTAGAAGACAAGGTCATGACTGCAAAACTGTTTCTGGGGCAAGGTCATCTTCTGCTTCTAACGGCTAATCCACTAACTGGACTGGATACAGACTGGATCTGGTGGTGGAGCTGGTCGGTGACCTCAGGAAAGAAACCAACATATAGTTTTAGATGTTATTGTACTTGCAGTATACAAGTACATTGTGTTATTGGTGGTGTTTTTGGTTCATTATGAGACTTTGTCACTCTTTTCTTAGAACATTCTTTAAATCTCACTTTTAAGTCTCACATTTAAAAATAAAATTGCATACATTAAAGAAAGCATTAATTTATGGTATCCTATATACCCCAAAACTTACTTTCTGATTTAGTGCATCAATGACTCATGGCAGAAATGTTTATTGCTTATAATTAGATTACTGCTTGATGTGAAAAATATGAATTGTGAAGGTGTGTGTTCTCCTGTTTATAATCTAATTTATCTCTGTAGCTGGCTTTGCCCGTACCTTGCTTTCTGAGTTGTATATGGCTGTTGGGTCTAATGACTAAACTGCACAAATCCTTTCTTACAGCAAATTATCTCTTCAGCAGGGGAGAGTAGACATTAAGTGATGGCTACAATATGCATTCCCTTATAAAATTAGGTAGCCTGGTTAATTTATTAGATGTGTCACATAGTTTCAGTAAGTAATTATTTGAAACCCTTTTAAAATGGTGGCTAAAATATTGCAGTGCCATAGGGAGGAAAGTGTGACTAAGTTGTTCCTTCCTTTACATCCATTAAAACAAACTGTTAATACACGTGTGGTTGCCCTAGCAGAGTTTTTTTTTTTTTGCTGTTAGGTTTATAATTTCCCTGGCCTGACGTTTTGGTCTACTGGGTAAGTAGACCTAAATATCTAAAAATAATCCTTATGGTGCAATACCAGGGTGGCTTAATAGTAAGCACTGTTGCCTCATAGCAAGTAGGCCCACGTTTGATTGTTTGATTGTCTCTCCCTTCTTACTTGGGTATGTTGGGTTGATTCTAAATTGGCCAGAGGAGTGAGTGTGTGTGGCCCTGTGCTGGACTGGCGACATATCCAGGGTGTACTGTTCCTGCCTTTTGCCCTTGACACAGCTGGGATAGACTCCAGCAAACCCTTGTGACCCAGAATTAGGTAAAAAGCAGATTAGAAGATGAATAAATAAATACATTAACATGATCTTCAAAATACCATGCCTTAGAGAGGGTAATGGTACACCCCTAATTCTAAACCCAACAAGTAGATGCTTCCTTAATCAAAAACACACACTTGAACAAGAATTTACAGTTTTTTGATGGTCACATTGGTCAAAAAGGATTCATTCTTAGTTATGAGCTACTGAGGATGATAAACACTGCCTGGACAAAAAAAAGGCTCCATCTGGATTTTACTAAGCATAAGATCTGGCTTGGCTGCAGTTGGTCAGGTTTAGGTTCAGCAGCAGTTTGTGCTCAAAGAATGAGGTCAGCTGACTTCCTGAATAAACTGAATGACCAGGTTATTCCCTCAATGGATTTTTTTTCCCTGATGGGCATATTCCAAGATGACAATGCCAGAATCCATTGGGCTCAAACAAAGTGGAGTGATTCAGGGAACATGAGACATCATTTTCACACATGGATTGGACATTGCTGAAGCTTATCGAAACTTAGTGAAATCAAAGCTAAAGGCAATCCAACAAAATATTCGAGTGTGTGACCTTTATTTTGATGGCAACTATTTTTGGCCAGACAGTGTAGAATGGCAACTGTTCAAGTCTTTCTTTCTATGCAAGAGCAAATAGTGATTAGACCACTATGTGTTTTGCCCACAACAACATGATGCACTGAATTTCCATTGAATTTCCTCAATATGCTTCAATTACTATAAAAAGCGATCGGGTTATATGTTGAAGTTACTGTGTGATCTTTACCCTCAGCAAGGCCTCATTCTGTGTGCTCTTCTTTAGGGAGGAGTCTGGTGGGATGACATAGTAATCTCCTGCTCTTCCTGTGTTCCTCTTGCTGCGGAACATTCTGCTCATTGGACTAACTTTATCAGGACAGCTGTGGACCATAACTCTTACTGCCTGGGAGCAATGCATTTGTCTGACTTCCTCCAATTAAAGCAATGTCAGATGAATGAAAAGTGTTTGTGTCCTGTTAGGCAATGTATGTTGCTTTATAAACAGCATGCTGACCTCCAGTTGAATATTAGATGCCCATCTGTGTGCATCTGTAGTTGCGGTATAAATCTCAGTTTCAGGAAAATGAAATATAAAGGTTTAAAAATTTTAACACATTTTATACATTCTTCTTTTATTAATATAGATTTTTCGTATCGTGGCTTTTTACACTTGATATTTTATTTAATTATTTTTTATTATTGTTGCATCTTTTTCCTATTTGCACACTAAAGAGCTACTGCTGGACTAAAAATAAAATTTATAGAATAAGGAAAAATGTCTGCTTAGCTGCATTCTTCACACTTACTGTTGTAGTTACAGTATCAGTATACAAACATGGTCAATAAAAACGTTATTTAATTAATACTTTTAATGCACTTATCCACTACCAATAATTAGCTTTTCACAGAAAAGAGATTTATAAAGTGGGGGATATAATGGATAGCTTAATGGCATTGTTGATGGAGACAATCAAGCCTTAGTCTTCTAATAGCTTAAACTGATTTGGTCCCTATAACTTTCTGCTGTTTACTTTCTTCCCAACTCTGATTACTAGGAACACTATGTTCTTATCAAGCAAAATAATCTCGTTAAAATAAGTCTGTAGGAGTATATAAAGAAGTGTCCCAAAGTTATATGCAAAGGTAAAAAAAAAAAAAAAAAGTAGAAAAGTCCTTTCTGTGACCTTACGCTCTACTTGGGGAGGAGTAGGAGTGTCAGAATTCTAAGGTAAATCTGATCGCTCTGCAGATAAATCAGAAAATTGAATCTCATTCATTTCATGTGAGGTAAGGTGAGGCAAGGGAGGATGAGGGGGGCCTAAAATAGAAGTGGGCTGCTTGCCTATAAACCTGTCACAGCGATATGTCTCATACTATGATGGCATCCGATTCTCTCAACCCTCTCCCCCTACCCTTTTTTCCCACTTCAGTGGCCGCTATCTCCTTCCTCCTGCTATGTCTCTCTGCTCTTTAAGACAAAGGGTAATAAAGCTATAAATTGTGTGTCTTGCAGAACGTATAGACATTCTGTCTCAGAACTGCTGTTAGAACTGCCATAAAGCACCCTCAAAGTCATAGATAAAGATTTACAGTTATTTAACATCCTCCTTCTGCACTAAATCAGTGTGATAAGAGAATTAAATGATGGCTATAGGTTCTTTGTCCTTAGGTTATTGATTTTTTTCGCCCCCAAAAGGTTCTGCTATGTTATAATTATTGAGCTCTGGATTTGATTCAGGTTTACAGAAAGGGGAACAGGGTGCCTGCTTCACTTATTTTAACACAGATAAAAAAGACCAACTTTCAACACTCGTCTATAATAACTTTTGTGGAACGTGTGTAATAAAAAGCCTATTTTTATGTAATTCATGTCACTTCTTTCTTTGAACCTTGTGTTCTGTTGCCACCGGATTAATTTGTTTACTTGGGTTACCGTGCTAAAGTACATAATGGAGCCATGCTGCATGTTTTAAGGCGTTTAACACGCTGGCATTCGAGCTAAGCTCTACAAACAGCAGTGTAGATCAAGTGTCACAGCGAGCACATAGCAGTGAGTTAGTGTAACATCACTTGGCCAAAGATATGCCTTCAATCTCCATAAACAATGGCATTATATGTGATGTCTTATCAATATGTGTCACATAGAGGAAAAACAGGTGTGCAGGAACGATGCCATTAAACTCAACCCAGCCACTTGTTAACAGCTAAAGTGTGGCAATCACACAACGTGTACCTGCTCCTGAATTAGTTCTGTGTCACCTGAAATGATCAGGAATTCTCAGCAACCTGTATGCGATAAAACGCAAGTCAATTTCAGCTTTTTATGACTTTGTTTGTAAAGCTTGTGTTTCTTTTTTCATTGGAACGAATGAAAATGGGAAAACAATGCTACACTCAGCAGAGGAAGGGTGTGTAATCTAAAAGACTTTCTATACCTGCTAATTCCTGTTTCTGCTGCTTGATTGAGCCAACCCCCTAGGCGCGCACACACACACATACACACACACACACGTACTACAGCTTGACACAAGCATACTGGGGATATGAGTAAATCATATTTACTGCTGAGCTCCATTTAGCTCTGTAATTAATTAATTCTCCCACAGTGCACTTGATTGACACACTGAAAGAAAACAATGAAAGAACTGACCAGGTACACTTTGAAGAGAAGAAAAAACTGAATAAAAGGCTTAAGTAGTTAAGTGCTTGAGCTACAGTAGTTGTCAGGCAAATCGGCATTGGCGTTTAGGCTCATTTCTGAAGACATAGAGCTTTTCTTTGCAATCCTGCAGACTTTAATTATCCCTTGACCTTTCACCATGAAGAAAATTCCAGTTGACGTTGTCGTCAGGACACACCGAAAATAGCTGTGGAGATCCACAGAATCTGCATGATGAATGGGAACATAGGCCACAAATCCACACCATCTGCTTCAAGGCCTTGGATACACGTCACATACATGTTTAACAACCTAGAAGATAGAACAGCATGTGAATCGCAATTGTCACTGTTAGCCGAAAATCTCTCAAGGTGAATGTTCTATAAAATATTCTTACCTAACTATTACTTGATGTGCATTTTAAGGCATCTTCTAAAAAAGCTCATAAGCTGCTGTTGTCTCTTAAATGCGTCACTTTGGCTTACTGTATGATTTATTTGTGTGTGTGTGTGTGTGTGTGTGTGTGTATATGCATGCTGTTGAAAACATCAAGCATTTTAATTAATAGTGTTCCACTTCCTATTTAATTTATCCTTTCGATTGCAGACGGCTTTGCAAGTGAACGAAAAAATAGTTATATTGTTTTTTTTCCCTTCATAAATTACTGTGGTGAAATAAAAAGCATGGGAAGCCACTTCTGTGAATTATTGTCGACAAATAATAATGAATCACTTACCGAATTGAGAGACAGTTGATTTATAATTAGAGACTGCCTGCAGCAGGAAATATGGACAGTGGAGCCGGGAGGATTCGGGGGGTCTGAGAACTCGTTCATCATTCTGCCCCTAAAGCAGGTTCTTAAGACCCACCACTGTTCACCTAGAGAGAAATACCCTACTGTTAATAAAGCACTGGCTAAACATTGCATGCCTGCAGATTTCTGAGAGTGAGCGAATTGTTTGAATAATTTTAATATATATGAAAATAAAGCTGTGTGTAGCAGTCTTTAGGATAAACACTGGAATTTGTAGCCAGGACTTCTATTTAATAAAATCCTACTAGTATTTCACATTTCACTAGTAATTAGGCTGAGAACAAGAAACTAAATAAAAAATTGGATTAATTTAAAAGAGGCGGCACAGTGGCGTAGTGGATAGTGCCTCACAACAAGAAGTTCCCGGGTTCGAATCCCGGGCCCGGGATCTTTCTGTTCATAGTTTGCATGTTCTTCCTGCGCTTGTGTGGGTTTCCTCCGGGTGCTCCGGTTTCCTCCCACAGTCCAAAAACATACCGATTAGGTGGATTGGTGATTGTAAATTGTCCATAGGAGTGAATTAATTAATTTATAATCTGTAATATACATTTTCCCAATGGTCGAGCAGGATTAGAAATGAGTTGATAAGAGGGACTGTGCATGTAGGATGTTTTGGAGACAAGGTGAGGAAGTCTAGGTTGAGATGGTTTGGACATGTGCAGAGGAGAGACATGCAGTATATTGGTTGGGGATGGATTTTATTTGGATGGGGTGTATAAGTCTAAACTTGTTTTGCCTGTAGTTGTTTGTTTAAATAATGTGATCTATCTAGCACTGGGGGAAAAACATCCATCAATCAACTTAATTCTGGCATTCAGTAAAAAAATTAATGTTTTCCTTAAACAGTGAGTGTTTTATTATACACCCAAAACAATTAGTCAGAAAGAAAAAAAATTCAAGTCCTTGTCCTTGGCTGTCTAACATAATCTTGAAGATCCTCCTCTTAGCCTGGTTCTCCCCACCCAACATGCTTTCCTCAGTTCTTTAATGCTGGGTGCAGTAGAAGTGATTTATCTCAGCATGAAAAGTCTTGTGATAATATTCCCAACAGGATGAAGCCTTAAGCCTTGCCTATCCAATGCTTCAATTCCGCTTGCATGAAGTTCATGGCCTTAAAGCAATGATAAATGTCAAAGGCAACAAATGTCCCGTAAATAAAGGTACTGTAACGAGAGACCCAGTGCTGGTCAAAACCTGCAAGAGATAGTGAATTCAGGAGAGGTGTCCGAACAGACTTTTTCTGACAAAAACAAAAAAGAACAAAACATTAATTCATTCTTATGTTTGCATACACACACACACACACACACACACACACACACACACACACAATAGCGTTTTTTTTGTTGTTGCAAATATAACGCTTTATAATCCACACGGATCTATCTTTATATTATTTCTTTATTGTACTGTTGTCTAAGGGCATGGTTCAACTACATCTTAAAAAATAATAAACTTAAATAAAAGCAGCACGCAAACTAGTGGTTGGCTCAATTTTTCTACAACCCAGAGACCTCAGTGCTGCCATCTAATGGACAGCACATACTCAAGTACAGTGGATAATTTACCCTATGAATTTTCCAGCAATTTTAACATTAAATAATGAAAGAGGGATGAAAAAGGACATAACATGCAAAAGATTTAGACACAATTGGACAAACATAATTTCATTCATGTATTCACATTGCTTATACTTGCACATGCAGGCGAAAAAATTTTTTTTTTACATGGATAGTTAAAAAAATATATTTGCATGTGTTATCCATGTTGGTTATTTAACTAACCTGAAATTGATGATCCAATGCTGTAAAAATGCAGGGTGTGTACTGTACACACGATCATTGAGTCATTTTGATATTAAAGCTGCACACTTCTAATTATGAAATTAATTGATTAATTCCCCATATACGTGAGCTGGGGCGGCACGGTGGTATAGTGGTTAGCATGGTCGCTTTACATCAAGAAGGTCCCGGGTTCGATTCCTGGCCAGGGTTATTTCTGTGTGGAGTGTGCATGTTTCCCCCGCGTTTATGTGGGTTTCCTCCAGGTACTCCAGTTGACTCCCACGGTCCAAAAACATGCAGGATAGGTCGATTGGTGAATGTGTGTGAGCGGTTTGTCTATGTGTTGCCCTGCGATGGACTGGTGACCCGTGACCCCAGGAATAAGTGGGTAAGAAGATGAATAATGTGAGCTGTGTTGTTAATCTCCTGATCTGATAGGAAACAGGGTATCTTATAACAAATTAAATAATTTCTATTTGATGAGCAATTTTTTGCTTTGGCCAGAGAAATAAGTAGAAGTAGAAATAAATAAGGACAGAACAAATCAAACTAAAAAAACTTTAAACCTCTAAACAAATTGTATTTAACTTCTTTAACTTGCAGTAATAATATGTGGGTTAAATAAAAACTGCACAATTTTAGTGCATCTCCTTTCACCTCTGTTGCATCCTATGGTTTCCTCCACTTTAAATTGCCCCAGAGGATTGTTGGATTGAAATGGCATGCTATTCGTGGTTCAATCTTATTTTTCCCAGAGATCCAGCTTGACCCTGACCATTAGATTAGATGAAAAATTGAAAGAATTGTTGTAGGCTGTAAATACAGGTCGCTCCCCCTAGTTGATTGTGTGCACTGATGCAATGCCAATTTCTGTTTCCTCATGCAGGAAGGGCAGATGCAGATTGTATGACATAAAACATGTACACTGATCCATACGCGACCGTATTTGTGTGCTTCGGTCCCTCCCTTTTGCCTTTGCACTAATACTTGTCTCTGGCCTGGTATGGTTCTATGCTTGGCTGTATATTCAGTGCTTACTTTCCTGGCCATGACCATGCTCGACAGACATGCCTGGATTTATGGACCACTGGCTGCTAGCTGATTAGGGCACAGCTTGTAAAACGTATTTTGGCATGTACAGAGGTTTTAGTGGAGCTCCTCCTGCCAGACTACTGCAATACATCACCAGCAGGAGAGCGAGAGAGAGAGAGAGAAAGAGAGAGACAGTGAGAGAGAGAGAGAGAGAGAGAGAGAGAGATAGAGAGAGAAAGGGGCACAGTGACAGTTGTAACCCCTGCTATGTTTAATCCCACTTGCAATGTTCAAGGCTCATATGTGCTCATACTTTAGCCTTGTGATTGTCATATCCTGCTGCATTGGGTCTAGTTTAACCTGGTTGACCATTAACACATCTATACCATATAATCCTAGCATTATTTATAGTAATATACACTTAATGTACATGCTCAAATGTTGTCAGTGTTCTTTTGTACTTAGGTTATGTATCAAAACTCAACGTTACCCAAACGCACATATAAAATCAAATGCTTCTCTCATTGCTCTGTACATTGCTCTGTACGTTAAGATTTATGGCTCCAGACAGGCCTCGGTTTTATTCTGAAATGCAGTTTTATTCTGAAATGCAGTTATATGTTTTCTTGCTAAACAGGATAAGAGGATATAGCGATCCACCTGCATGTACAGGAAGTGTGAGTCTCCTACACACTACCTACAACACAACTGCTATGTTATACCAAATCATGGCAACCCCACTTACTTATATTGTAATGTCACAGCATCCAAGAGACCGGCCTGTAGGTTTTTAAAAACAATGTGATAACTAGTGAAGGACTATTTGGCTGTAGTTTTATATATTGACTGGCTCACTGTTAGTGTCAGTGTTTTGGGACTGCAGGGCAGTGGCAGATCCTGAGACCATCGTTAAATGTTTGCTTCTACTGTAACTCTTTAAAAGACATCATCAAGAATATTGTTAAGCTCATTTGCTAGGACGTGGATAAACAGTTACTTTCAACAATCCTCTAAGGTGCATTAACGTAATTTATGGTGACACGTAAATATATAAATGTATAAATTGGTCCACATACCAAATCAAGTCCTCTCCAGGGTACTATGCTAGTCATGCTGCCTCACATTAAATCACTGATGCAGATAACAATGGGCATAGTGTGCATATGATAATGCCTTGAGTGTAAAATATCACTTGTACTTAGCTGCCTATGAAAGAGTGCAGTGACATATGCTAAGAGGCAAAAATGCTCCTGCAGGATCAATAAACCTCACCGAGTTTTGGGATTTATGATGGCGTGCTATCGGTCAATTAAGAATTGACTCATTTGTAGCGCTTAAACATGCCAACCGGGATTATATCCAAATCAGAGACAAGACATATAGAGCTAAAAGGAAAAAAAACTTTTGACAAGATTTCCCAAAGAGCACATTTATGGCACTCTGCTAAAGCATAACATTAAAGTCTTGCCAAAAAAGTGTTTTAAGGTGAACAACAATCAGGTACTAAAAAGCAGAGAGCAGAGATAGAAAGCTATGTGGCTAACAGAGACAATACCATCTGCAGGAAAACACTGCTTGTGACGGAAGGCTCGGGACTGCAGCAGAGATACAAACAAGCACGGTATGCTGTCTCTGCCCCTCCCTTCCACTGCACAGATGCACTCATTTGCTTGATCACTCTCCCTCTGGCTATCACTCAAAAGCAGAAGCTTTCAGCAAGCCGCTGATAATCATACATATTCTATGTGCCGGCAGCCCATAAATCTCAGTCACTGCTTTATCTTCCAGTCATTCATCAATCACACAATGAGTCAGAAGGCGAACAGCCTGCTTTACAATATATTAAATCAGTACCTGGGATGTTTACCAAAATAATGCATTACAACAGGATGAGGTGAAAATATAGCTCTGCAGCATTCCCCCAAATTAAAAGTCCTCCAATTCACACACGCAGGCGGAAAGTGCAGCGTTTTCACTCTGCTTTCGCAGATTCTGTAAGCTCTGAGGCTGGTCAATAAAAAATTATGGACTACAGCTGAATAGTAACTTTTTAACAATTTGTGTATCATAGTTGGGCAAAAATCAACTTTTAGTAAAATATTGAGGATGCATTATTTCAGGAAGGCAATATGGCGAATGCAGCACATTTGCTATGGATATTACCTATAATTAGATGTAGAATGATGCTGTGAAAAGCTAAGGAAGTGCTGTTTCTTTTGAACAAAACAGAAAATCAATAGAAATAGTCCAATATCTCATTTTGCTTTTCTCAGACAATGAATAAATGAAATATTACATGTTGATTTAGTTGCAGCTGCACCTTTTTATAAGAAATCTAAAGGAATAAATTTACCACTTCATGTGCAACCTAATTTCTTTCACACTATGAGACAAGAAGTGCAGACTCTACTTATTAGCGTGTCAGACTGTGTTCAATAATTAAAAGGCAAACCACCCTCTCATGCTAGGAACTATAACAAACAGTGAGAGGAAGCTGTCTGGTTATACTTTTTGTCAGCATAGTCTAATATGACAGCAATAAAAGAGCTAATTATTTGCCTACTAATTAAAAAAGAGGGATTTTCAAGGCAGGTAGCATTTGGTGGTTAATTGTTAAATCAATTATTTTTAAGTTTTTTTTTTAATGAAGTGTTAAATCATTTCAAAGTCATCACAAAGAATTTCAGTGCCAGTTGCATGTGGACAGTTTTCGTTTTTGTATAGGAATCTGGCAGCAATCCTCATGGATAATTGGACTATACTGTACAATGCATTTCCTGGGTATAGATCTATGGTTAAAGTTTTCTCTGGTCCCTTTTTCCCATGTATAACCAGGTCACGTTAGAACTAGGTAAAATAGATGCTCTCACTGAGAGTCTAATCTATTTTGATCCGGGTGGATTCATTAGGGGCAGTTAGCTAGTAATAATTTGTGCATATTACGGTACATAACTCACATTACAGACAGTCATGTTGAAGCCAGAACCCATTTTTTATCCACTCTCTTTCTTCTGCACACGCACACACACACACTTGACACAAAAAGAGCTTTTGATCTATTACTTGAGGGATATTTATGGTGAGCATATGAGGAATGCTTTGCGTTGAATTGAATCCCAGGCCCTGTAAGCAGTGTGTATCGGGTTGTCTTCGAAGAATGTGCTAACTCTTTTTCATTGTCAGCTCCATTCAGATTGTGAACTGAGAAAAGGAGAAATTATTATAGGAAGGTCCATTGAAATCCCCTGTGGTGTGAACACAACGCAGTTACAATATAAGGAGCAAACATTAAATGATTACACTCAGTTACTACTGCTTTTATCCACATTGACAAATGTCCAGACAATGGTGTCCTGGATTAGGTATACTCTGGTGAGCTTTATTTGTTGATATTTCACAGAAAGGTGTCAATCGTAGAATGTTCATACATTCATTCAAATTTATGTTTAAGTCAGACCAAGTGACCCAATGTTTATATCTATAAGACAATAAAATCATTTCAAATCAACAATATTGCATTGTGACAACTTTCTTGATTGACTTAGTCATTCATTCATTCATTCATTCATTCATTCATTCATTCATTCATTCTTCTTACCAGATTATTCACTAATTCGGGGTCACTCCTATCCCAGCGCACACAGGGTGAGATTCATAGATATTGAGTATTATGGTGATCTGATATATTTGGATGCTGTCCTCCACACTCTCACCGATCACTCAGTTGTTTTTGGTGGTGGTCTGGTTGCCTTACAACCATCGAGGATCTCTGATTAGTCAGTGTAAATCCCCTTGGAATTAACCTGTTTACAATATCTGGTTGTGGTTTTGTGCTTTTTGTCTGGTTGTGCTTTTGTGTTCTCATACCAATGGACTTGTTCAGTAATCTAGAGAAAGGGAAATAAACTCTGATTAATAAATAGAGCAAACTTTTACAGCTTCATGCTGCTTATTATATGATTATAACCCATTTTTTTTTTTACAGTACAAGCTTTTCCGTACACAATAAGCGTTCTTGTACTAATATAGTCTACACTTCTTTCTCACTGATGTGAATTTCAAGATTCCTGTGATAATTGTTCATCACCCCAACACACAACACTTTCTAAATCAATATAACATGCATTGCAGTCAGACTTCCTTGTTCCGCTGTAACAAACTGGGTGCAGACAAAGCAGCAGAATCCATGATGCAGAGTTTAATCCAATTTTATTTGGGAAAGGGATA
>JAOTRA010000032.1:6194251-6215658 GCA_026260255.1 Pseudolaguvia tuberculata
TTTCTTCACTTCTCTAACGTACTCTCCATTACTTTGCACTGTTGACCCCAAGTACTTAAACTCTTCCACCTTCACTAACACTTTTCCCTGCAACCTCACCACTCCATTGCCTTCCCTCTCATTCACACACATGTACTCAGTCTTAAGGACACTGTCGCTCCAATACCGAAATTTCCCACCCCTGGTCTAAACTAAAACTATTGTGACTAAATGAAAAAAAATCCCTAAAATCTAGTGAAAAACCTTTCCATAAGGTTATTATAGGTTTAAGAGTAAGGCTAAATCAGGTGATGTCCTAATACCCGTGTCCATATAGTGTATACTATAGTAATGTTGATGACACGACCGAAATGCAAAACCCTCTTACTTTTTCTGTTTTGTTCATTTTCACCTCAAGTAATTATTACTGTATTAAAATGTGAACAGTCCACTGGTCCATAAAGTGTACTCCGGTAGAAAGGGACAGGTAGAATGCTGTATTCATAAAGAAATCTTTTTGCAAATACAAATCTAATTTGCAGAGATGAATGCATGCTTTTTCACTTTGCTGCAATCAGAGGCCGCTGTGCCTGAGATGAGCGTTGCCTCCTGATTATTGAATTTTTTTTGCTCATGTAATTAATTGCAGATTCCCTGTTTTGTTCCACTTCTTTTCTCCCTGACATTTTAATTTCAATGGAAGGCCACACTCTCCATGCTGCCTTTCTCTGGAGATCCTAATGGCCTATACAACACAATGATTTATAAATATAGCTGCAGTCCACCAGCGACTGTTTAAAACCTTGCTGATCGAATGAAATTTGTGTCTTCCTGTCCATCTCAATTCATTCCTTGTCAGTTAGACTGTGGCTAGTCGGTCTGGCAGATAAATGGACGCATATCAATATCATTGACAAGGAATTCATTATTGCAGGACACCTTGAAAATGTTTAGAAAAATGCTGTATTTCTTAAATATGACTGTCATTACCTGTTCAACGAACCATCATTCTTCTTGTGTGTTGCATTGATGAGGCAGAAAGGGCACTGTTTAAGGACATATCTAATTTCAAGTTGTGTTACTTGTTACCCGCGATATTGCGTCACTTTCCATGTCTAGATGCTGTACAATTAAATTGCTTGCTTCAAAAACTGTGTTAATCTTTGGTTCTTTATTACTTGTTAGACAGAATGTTTCACTATACATTTATAACATCTTATCCAGAGCGACATTTATCTCTTTCTTATGCAACTAAGCAATTGTGTGCTAAAGCTTCATCAAGTGGCACGGGTTCGATTTATTTCACTACCAAAATTCCAATTAGCAAACACCTTAATCACTGCATTTCTACTACCCATTGATTTCATGGTTTCTTTTTTTCCTTTTCAGATCACAACAGTAGCTTAGTTATAAACCTTACAAAGCCATTTTTGGTTGAACCACAGCAACAGAATATTAAATTCATAAAATACAGCAAATCCAACAAAATATATCTTATGTATTAGTGGTCAGTATTGAATAGGTTTCGCTGAGAGATGCAATGATTTTGAATGCCTTGTCATTCTGTAAGACACTGGTGTTTGCTGTAGTATTTGTGAGTAGTTTAATATATAGCCTCAAGAGAGCGATCCATCTTAGCGGACTTATTTACTATCTTGTGACCATGCCTCTCTGTCCCTCATCATTGCACTGTTTTTCTGCTGTGTAAGCACAAGTCGACACACACCAGCAATCACTCCTGAAAGCCAGGTCTAACCTTCAGCGTCTCTGGCTGTTCTTTCTGTTGGATCACACAATAATGAGTCCAGCAGTTATCATATTTCAGGCCTAATTGGAAGCATGGTTTGGAGGCAAGGGTTCCTCTGTGACATTGTTAAGACATCTAGATGCCGCCTCTATCTGAGAGAGTGAAAGTATAATTGCTGGAGAAAATGAAAAGAGCAACCTTACAGATGTATGCAAAGCACTTTGTTCAGCCATTCACCATAGTAGTGAAGGGACACTGCTAGGTTATAAATGTTCTCGACACTACACTAGCACTGTCAGCAAAGATCACAGAAACAGTCTATTGCTGCAAATGCAATGAGCACATTTGTCGGACTGGCAAAAGAAGCCTTTCGAGGAAAAAATATTAAATAACTCTGCACAAATAGAACTTATCCGCAACAGTATTTATTTTAAAGATAAACCAATAAAAGTAAATAAGCAATTTTCATAAATTATATTATGGTAATATTTGACTAGCCTGCTGTGTTGTTATAGAACCTTTTTCTTACTGCTAAATGTGAAATCTTTTGTAGAATACATGTTATATGTGCCTGAGTTGGACTGTCAACCCATCCAGGGTGTACCCCTGTCTCTCGCCCTATGTGTGCTGAGATAGCCGCAGCAGACCCCTGTGACCCCGAATTAGGGAATAAGCGGGTAAGAAGATGAATGAATGAATGTTATATGTAACATGTAAAATATTCCAATTTTACTTATTTAGACCCCTTATAAAACATCCATTAACACTTTTACTACAGTATACTATACTTTTAATATCATTATTATGACATTATGGTAGCACAGACGTAACGCTCTTACTGTATTTCTAAATCAGTGTCTAGTCATTTGCTTTAGCATCCTGTCCTTAAAAGAGAGATCAATGGGCCAATTCTCAGCAAGCCGGTCATGAAGAACCAGGAGATGTAAATGTCAGTCCAGCCCTCCTTTACACTCTATAAAAGCTGAAATTGGGGCTTTCTCTATCTCAGTCGATTGGCCATCTAATGAGGTAAGGCTTTTCCATAACTCTAAAAGATTCATTACTGTTTATTTTCCTGTGGAAGGGCCTTGCAAAGTAATAATTCCAAATAGATAAATGCTTTCCCTATAACAAGCTGAAATAACCTGTCTGGAACAGGTTGAAGCAGAAGAATCACACAATTAGTGATTGTAGAACAGAGATCATGAGATGGGAATTAAAAAAAAAAGACATTATCTTAACTCTTTCCAAATATCTACCTCACTAAAAGGAGTTTTCTTTTGTTTCTGTAAGACAAGTTGGTCATTAGTCATAGGTACCTTGCTTAGCCATGGCCCCTGGTCTGTCCTTAACTGTGTTTTAACACCAACATTAAGGTCGTTAATGTAATTGAAGCCACATGAAGGGCCCACTGATGGATGGCACATTTGGAATGGGATGGAGGAGTAATCTTAGTTTATCTTCCCTTCGAGTGGGTGCTCTTTGGCCTGAGAGTCTAGCAAAGGCCATTTTAAGATTGCTGGAGCAGATACTAATGCAATGGATTTAGCAGAGACTACCAATCACTACAAGTAAGCAGCCACTCAAAAGGGCCATTTTCTTCACCCTATCTGTTCATAGGAAGTTTCACAACATTTAAATCAGCAGGATGCAGAAAGATATATTCTTTAGCCTGGGAAAACCTCTAGATGAAATCAAATGGAACAGATATAGAATCAGATTTGACAGGTTATTCAGCTTCAATTATTTTGAACCTCATGAATAATTGTAATGATAAAGTTCTTTGATAAAGAAAAATCTTTGAGGTTTGATGATTTTATTCGATAGTACCAAAACCACATGATCACTATCAAATTTTTAAAAAATAATAATCAAAATCTTGTTAATAACTAGTGTATAGCAAAATATTTCAAATATTTATTTAATGGTGGTGCGGTGGGGTAGTGGTTAGCACGGTTGCCTCACAGAAGGTCCCGGGTTCGATTCCCAGGGCTGGGGATCTTTCTGTGCAGAATTTTGTGCTTGCGTGGGTTTACTCCGTTTCCTCCGACAGTCCAAAAACATGCACAAAATTGTCCATAGGAGTGAATGTGTGAGTGGTTGTTTGTCTATGTGTTGCTCTGCGATGAACTGGCAAACTGTCCAGGGTGTACCTCTGCCTCTCGCCCTATGTTCGCTGGTATAGGCTCCAGCAAACCCCTGTGATCCCGAATTCGGGAATAAGCGGGTACGAAGATGAATGAATGAATCAATTAATGAATATTTATTTAATATAATATTTAAGTAATACCATCTTTACATTAACAGGCCTCTCTAGGGTAATACTGCTTCCACTACAACAACTGCGTTTGGCTAATATATAGGCTAATATTTGACTGGTGACATCATGTCTTTGTTAGCCATTGAATAATTTCTCTGTGCCCAGATCTGCAAGACAGATTGCCTTTAGAGCAAATGCTTCATTTAAGCCATTACTAGTTGCTAGCTCTTTCATTAGAATCAACTATATCATCCTTTCTCCTAGTAGCCTTGGGGGTGCTCCGCAGCCAGAATACATCTTACTAAGCTAATGCTTTGAAAGCAGCAACATGCCTAGGTAAAGTATTACTTAATTTATACTGCTAATGCATAGCATTGATTCTCTGTAGAGAAAATAAAGGACAACATATTTTTGGTGCTCACATCATTAGGTTTAATAATTTAGTAGCAGTTAGCATGGTAATAAATATACTACAAGAACTTAAGGGTTTCGTGATGAATGCAATGATAAACTCGGCACTTATATAAAATAGTAATATGAATGGGTATGGAAATTAATTAGATCTGTGTGCATATAGCTTGCAGCACAAAAAAACCGTAACCTATATGCTCCAAGCTGAATACTAACAGCCCTGTGACGTTCCCCCAGACTCCGTTTTAACAGACTAAATAAATGACATTGTTGAGAACTGACTGCTATTTATCTCCTACATCACACACCATCCAGCACACTCAAATTAACAAGCGTCCAAAGTGATAATGTCCGTCTCATTTTATCGGTTGTTAGGATACACAGCCACTATATATCAGCGCTGCTTGTAGAAACAATTCATTAACATGGATATAATGAGGAAAATAAAAGTGCTGGGGAAGATGGAAGATCTCTGATGTATGAGTGCCTGTGAAGCACTTCAGTGGTCCGGTGGTTTTATTTACTCGATTCTTGCCCCAAAGCTTTCAGGGTAGATCCTTCTTGTGAAAAATGTGGCTCGATTTCTTCTTTTGTAACGCTTTAGAAAACCGCCATGCTTTAACACACACAAAAATAAGAATTGATCATGCATTCAGCAAAAGTGTGTGTTCAGAAGTGGATGAGCTACAGATTAACCTTAGTAAGAAGAGTCATCGTATTAGTTGCAGCTAAACCCTGAAGCCCTCTAACGCTTGAAACACTGCCCTTCATAGAAATTCATTCATACTCTTTATAGGTATCATATTTCAAGCGGACAGGTTTATTTAGTCATTTTAGAGTTTGCATGTATAACACCACTGTGCATAAGAGAGATAGCACCATTACTATGGACACACTTGCAGTCTTGCAACAAACTAGGTCTTATATTTGACTGCAGGGCTCAGAGTAATATGTGGTTTAAAGCATTATTAATATTTAAGGGGAAGACCTTGTAACTGTAAAAGGTAGAGAGCATGCAGCCCTTAAAAAAAAGAGTTTCCTTGAACAGGATTTTGCATCCTGGCAAAAGATGAATACACTGGCCTTGAAAAAAGAAAATTGCACAAGGTATCAAAATTCTCTCGAGGATTATGCACTTTTATAAGCTGATAGCATTGAAAATGCAATACAGATCTGAGAACCAGGTCGGTGTAATTTTCTGCATAGTTCATAAATCTGTTTCACCGATTTCCAGAGTCATCCAGATGGACAAGGAGCTCACTTCTGAAAAGTGATAAGTATGGCTCTAAACATTTACGGCTGTCACTCAGTCTCGGTGGACCCTCGGTATTAATGCCGGTTAGCATCATGTAACACTTCGATGTGTGAGTGAATGCACAAATGTGTCGGAGGTCCCGCTGAGTAAGTTTACTCAGGCTGTAAATCATAGGCCAAGCCAGCTGGCTGTCTGCTGTGACCAGGTGGAGCTGTCATGTTGGCAGCTTCAGACATGCAGGGCAACATGATCTAGTGTGAGGCATGGACAAGAGTATATCTATACTCACATTAACCGTTTCATGCTAGGTACTATTTTAAGTGATACGTAAAGTAAGAGATAAGTGTGTTTACCCTTTGGGGCGCAATAAGTAAATCTGACTAGGTTTAAAATATCACAGAAGATAGGAGTATGTTGCTATATTATCTAATTGGAGCCAGAGCTTCGGTCAGACTTAATTCACCTTTAGTGATGAGATTATGTTTCACTCAAGGAAACGGTGGACTTTCCGTTCCTTCCAAATGCTTGGTCAAATAGTAAAAACAAATCAAAGCAGTCATATATCTTGATCAGTCCTGGACTGCATCAACATTTTGCTGCTGCCGGCTGTTTTCCAAGGAAAAAGCAACATCTGATGTTGGCCATTCACAAACAAGCCGTCTTTATGGATTTCTTTAATGACATGGTGGTAAATATTAATCATTGCTGTATTTAGGAGACTGAAATCCACTCGTTCTACATTTAAGATGGCCCTGCCTTCAATAAGTGGCTCTCAATAAAGTAACTCTACTTTAACATTGATTTTTATACTCATAAAATCACCTTATGGCAGCAGTAACTGTCTTTGGAGAATGGCATCTTTGAACAGGTTTAGCGTCTCTCATATCAGGACCAAACACCTATTAGCCTTACACACATACTTGGTCTCATATAGACTAGCACTTAACAGCAGAATGTGAGCACTCTTCATGGAACATAAAGAGGCATGAATATGGTTGCCTTTTTCCACTGCACTACATAGACAGATCTCGTGTAAGCCTGCCATGCTTAACTTTCCACCCATTCATTTTGTAGTGGCTCTGACAGCTAGATCTCCACACCTCTGGAAACTAAGTGCCCTACAAAGCAGAGAGGAATGCCAGGGCTTTGGATTTGTGCCCTCAGTGGGGATGAAGATATTGCTAGGGATACTATCCAAATGTCTTAATCTAAAATAGCTGAGAGGAAAATATTGGAGATAGAAATTATTCTTATTTCAACACTCACTCAATATTTGTCCCAGTATTTAAATGGCACAGCATGTTTCCTTGTTATGTTTATTGTTCATTGAAAGAGTGACAATTCAAACTATATTAAGAAAGGAAGTGAAAGGGATTCAATTTTTGTCACATACATGATTATACACAATACAAATTATAGTGAAATGTTGTCTTCGTATATCCCATCTTAGTAAGTTGAGGGTCAGACCACTAGTGTACAGCACCCCTGGAGCAGGAAGGGTTTAAGGGCCCAACAGTTGCAGACTTGAGCTAGGTCTTCCTTGGCGGTTATGGGGCTTGAACCCAGGTGTTCCGATCAGCACCGCGGCACCTTAACCATTTCAGCCACCACTGTCCCCAACATGAAATCATGTTGGTTAAAAAAAACATCTACTGGCTTTTCCCAGACGTCATTATGTATCTTTTCATTATGAACATTGCATTGTGTTTTTAGATATTTTACAGTTTGTTAGTAAATATTCTTTTGTGTAAGTGTATCAAGTGTCAATTACTCCGGCTACTGTGGACATTATGGATGTTTGGAAACTGAGAGAAAGATGTAATGGAAATGTTGTATGTTCACACCAGGCAAAAATGCTACCACAGTGGACTTTTATCGTACTATTTCAATTTGTTAAAAAGTGAATCCAGCCTGAATCAAGGCAATATAATGAAACAGAGATTTGGTTTCATATATAACATATTTTTATGTTTAAAATACATGTGCATGACAGTGGTATAGGTCTAGACAGTATGTTAAATACTAGGCAAAAAACAGAACCATGTTGAATTTTAGAGAACGATCAAAAACAGCATACAAAGGGCAACTAGAATCCAGTAGGGTAAATAAACAACCATTGATACACAGCAATATAAATACAGGAAAATAAGAACTGGGTGGCTCAATGGCATAGTGGTATACTTTAGTAATTTTTATCATGATAAGGCAGGTGCAAAAGTAAATGAAATTCCAGATGCATAATATGGTTCCTTGTAGTTAAATAGCACGTGTTTAACATCATTTAAGTTAAACTCGTCCTGATTTGATGTCAAAAGGATTTTTTCTTGGTCACCGTCACCTCCAGCTTGCTCATCAGCGACAAAGTGTGGGTTTTCTGATTTTGATATTTATCTTGTGTAAAGCTACTTTGAAACAATAATAAAAGCATTATACAAATATAGCTGAATTGAATTAAATATGTAAAATTTAATTCATGCTAGCCGTAATCCTACGCAAGTATAAATAAGATGTAAGTATGTACTTACTTAAAGGTAGTACATCTTTAAATAGTATGTATTTTCAGACTGAGCATTTCATGTAAATGCAGTAAATTTTACATAATATTACTTATTTTTTGTTTAACAAATAGAAAAGGCTGCTTATCTCATCTGTCTGGTTACATGTTTAGGAAGCATTAGGAAGCAAAATCTTACATTCAAATGATAATAAAATACAAAAATACTGCTAGTAATCTGGCCTTCTACTAACTCTCTTCCTATTGGTGAATCTGATGCTTATCTTGGTAAAGTTTAGGTGTGAGTAAAAACCCTGGATGTATTTCCCAGAGCACCAGGCACACACATGCACACCTAAAAGCAATATAGTGCATCCGATTCACCAAACAGCAGGAGAGGAAAAGGGGTGTTCAGAGAAATATGTAAACGGAGAAGGCAAGTTTGATTCAGCAATTTACTTGTTAAACTTTATTTTTTTATTTCTTTATTTTTGCATTTTTCTTGGTTTCAAGTACATGTACGAGGATGTTTTATTATTATTTTTATCTGATATCAGCCTCTATATGCTAGTTGGCCCACACTAACATCAACATTCTGGTGGTTGATCAGAGCAAAACTGCAAAGTTTGACTAACATAACATGTCTGTAGCGATCGGTACCCATTAATACCGTTGATTTACATTTGCAGGATTTGGCAAATGAGAGAGTTGATCACTTGTTGTGAGACCAGGTAAATCAAAACTTGTTTTGCTTTTCTAAATATATTTTTTTAAATCTATGATAACCCTAATGAGCACTGACATCCTATTTAAGGATACATGGTATTATTTTAAAAATCATTAAAGAAAAAAAAGAAACATTCACCCATAAGTCAATATCACATTTGGCTGTTGTTGTGATAACACCTCATAAACCTGTAGGGGTGCTATACTGTAAGGCCAAATCAGGAGAGCCAATAGAAATAACAGTCATATGCCATTGCTCTGTTTAATGTTGCATTTTTTAATTTGTTGTTCCAGGATTTTTAATGAAAGATAGTGTATTCTTGAAGAAAAGTCCTTTTGTATGCATTTGCCTTTGTAGGTCACATTGGTAATTTGAAATAGAATAGTACCAATTGATGGCATATGACCTGGAAAATCTTGAGAAAATCTGGTTAAAGCTTGGAAGACATGTGCAGGATTAAGCCAAGATCCTTGTGATCACTAAAAATGAATAGAACTGCACAGAGTCTGTGGTTTTGGGGCATGGAGAGGGGGCACCAGTTTGTAAACAAACTCACGGATTTAAAGGTTACTGGTTTCCACCTTAGGATTTTCTTTATGAAAATATGATTTCCTGGCGAAATTCAGCATGGCAATAATTTTTCTCTGTTCTGGATTCAGCGGGTGTGGGTTAACAGGGGAAGCAGCCATAAAGACATGCCTGGAGTCCCTGCTGATCTGAGAACATCTGCTCCACCATTTACCAGGCTAATAGATCAGCTCAGAGAATATGTGCAGGTGTTTTTTACCCAAGCCAAAAAACATCAAAACCAGATTCCTGTCCAGTTCCAGCTTGCAATTGAGCAGGAATGACTCATGGCCTCTCACAGATAATAAAACATGCATAAAGTTTATTTAAGGTACAGGTGGGGTTGTTGGTGCAGGGGCATGTAGAGCAAATCCGTACCCTGTTTGGGAATATCGTAATTGAATGCAGATGGGAGTAGGTAAGTGAATTAATTTCACAAAAAATCTCAGTAGAATACCTAATGGGTATGGGACAGAAAGGGAAATTAAAAATTATTGGAAGCAGATGGATGCGTCTTTGAGTTTTCAGGGGAAATTTATTAAGGCTGTGAAAGAAATGTCTGTTTATTTTGCAATGCCACGAAATTAATGGCCTGCTGAGTTGTGTTGGTGTTAGTTTATGACTGCTATGCCATTAGTCATCATTTAGCAGGTATTTGTTATTGATTTGTGATTTAGCTTGATTTATTGGTGCTTGTCAGGCTCCATTTCAAAGTCTACAAGTTTTATTTCAACACCAGGCCCAGTATTCTGGCAAAAAAACCCATAATAATAGGCAAAACGCAGTCTAGCACTCATTCAGTGTTATGAAAATGTTAACTACATACAGTTTCCAAATCAGTAAATGGCCCCTCAAAGTTGTATTTGTTTTCTGACAAAACCCAGTGGATCGTCAATCCTCCCAGTCACATTATGCCACCCTATTAACTCAACCGAACCCACAGCACCTGATAAAAATGACAAATTTACATTTACATTTGCGTCATTTGGCAGACGCTCTTATCCAACTTACTTTTATCACTTTTATAAAACATCAATCAGTGGTTAAAGGCACTTGGTAGTGCTGGGAACGGAGCCCAGATCTTCCAATTGACAGTCCAATGCCTTAAACCACTATCCTTCCCCCCTATTACAACCATTGTATTACAAACGTAATTATGTTCGAAATGTGTTATAACAATCACTCAAAGCTATGTGTGTATCCGTAAATGCATTCAAGGTGGAAAATAATGTGAACTAAAAGAAAAAAAAATAGCAAATAGCAAAATTTTAATGGTAACAATTAAACCATTTGTATTTCTATTTAACCTTTTTGCAAACTTCTGCCAGGTAAACGTTTTCAGAATGTCTGTCTGTGCAATGCCGGACTAAGCCAAAATGCTGCTGCTAATATCTGTGCTACAGTTATCCCATTTTCTCACAGATCGGAGGCGTTAGAATGCAGTTCCACATAGTTCACTGATTACGACAACATTGCCATTACTCATTTTTTGAAGCTTCTGATTGGCCAACATGACTTTAGGCTTAAGATTATATCGCTACCTGTTGGCTTGCATTGTTGTTGCAGTTTCTGGGAGCCATTTTTTGCAGAATTTAAAAAAGGAAATGCCCTGAAACTTATTCTCTATTACAAAAAAATAGCTACAATGTTGAGAGGGTTTGCTCTTTTGACTGTAATGCCTTTAATAGGAAACAAATGTAAATCCTTGACATAAGGTAACCATTCAACCATCCTAAAATGTCTTTTCCAGATTTTTCCTTCAAGTTTGACTATGGCTGCTTTTAACCCTGTACAGTGCTAGCTGTTTAGATTGTGTATCACAGACGGATACATGCTGACCCCAGCAGGTAGTGTAAGTACACCGTCTAGCACGGGTATAGCTGGGGAGTTGTCTGTCTTGTAGGGAACAAGCACAGAGAAAGGAGTCTGATTATTATTCCAGAGGAAGCTGCCTAAGTGCATAGCTGTTGCACTTCCTGTTTCCTCTGATCAATGGCAGGAAGCAGTAAAAAGAAAAGGGAATGCAGCAGAACAAATTCTTCAGATTTTGTCTATTTAGTGAACCAAATGGGATTTTAAACACCTTCACAGCTTTGGAGAGCATGTCCCTGTGCAGAACCGTCTCACTCACACATGTACCAGCACTGAGGAACACCTCACCTAATGTTTGGCGTCGAAGCTGCAAGAGAAAAGATGCAGTGTGAATTGTGAGAACAAAAACAATTCTCACCTTAAAGGAAATGTAGCAGTACAGGGGACTATACCACTGGGATCCACACCAAGGCCCATCTTTCGCTCTTTCGCTCTCTCTCCATTTGTCTTAAAGCTATTTAAATGATCTATTATTATTATTATTGGTACCATGTTGACAATGTCTATTAGGTATTACAAATCTCATGATACAACAACTGTTGTTTTTATTTCTTTTACTGGAAATGACAATATATCAGAGTTTGGTGCCTAATGTATGAGTAATAAGGACCCATATAAAGTTATAAGGTCTGTAAATGTGGATGGATGTAAAATATTAAATCACCTTATAAATCAGTATGCACGCTTGTTATTTTGTAATTGCATGTTTGGGGAATGTTATTGTTTTCATTTTGGATTATTTGAGAAAATTTGATATGCTGTTTTCTTCCTGACACATTTCTCATGTTTGTCTGTGTCTCGGTCTCTATCCGAGCACTGTGCTGGAAGCTTAATGCATAATAAAAAGAAGACAACAAAAAAAAAAGTCCCCTGGCACTGCAAACTACTTTTGAGTCGTTTTGAAGGCTGTATGGCACAATACGTTGACACATTGAAAAAAAGAAACAATTGCTTCATTAGTAATAGGTGAGATCTTTTGAAAGGCGCTTGCTCCCATGCTGAGCTGGTGTTATAAGGCTTTTGGATGGAACTAAATTAAGTTCATGGCTGACAGAATAGCTCAGAGATGGGAGGAACTATTTAAGAGAGCTTAATCCTCTTCTTGGCAAGCAATGTGTTTGGATTCTTTGGATTATGTGACAAAAAAGAATACTGCATACTAAAATGTTTGTCTGGATTATCAATCACTTTTTTGATCCATTCTTTAAGTCTGATGCTGCGGTTTGTTAATCTAGTTAAACATTTCAGCCTCTATAATAAGATAGATGAAATTGAACTTCTGCTCTAATCTTCTTACATTCTATTCAAGTGAATTAGCTCTTGCCCATGTTTCCCTCAGGTTCCTTTACCCACATCGTCCTCTGTAAAAGAAGCACAAGATGCTCTGTACCTGTCCAAAAACACCTGCATTTCCTTTTGCTGCAGCCTCTGCTGGGAACGAAGGTTTTTCAGCCAATGCTCGTTAATGCTGTCACACGCCAAAGAGACAGGCCACACCAAACTGAGAAAAGATGAGAGAGGCTGCAGAGGGGAGCTAACAGAAAGGCAGCAGTTTTATCATTGTCACAAAGTAGAATAATTCGGTGCTGAGAAGGACCTTGATGTGCAAGCAAGTTCCAGGGGAAACTGAATTTGTTTTGGTTGCACTCCACCAGTAGAATGATAATACGTGGCTGCAACTTAAAACATGGCAGTCGCTGTTCCCTTTTTTTCTTTCTTTCCACAAAAGCACAGCCACAGTTGTCTCGTTGCACTCGTGGATAAGACTCTACTTTTATTTAAGTGGACCTAACATCAAAAGCTACCGGTAAGCCTAGAGAAGGAAGTCCAATGTCAAATGGTTTTGTCGAAAATCCTACCAGGAATTTTTTTACTAGGATCCAGGCTCTGTCGTAAAGCCTTGTGAAGCAGTGAGCCTCTAGCTCTCCCCTTTACTTTGCTCTGACAAGCAGTGTGTTGCTTAAATTGAATTGACATGTCAGCAGGGGAGCAACGCTTTGTCCCTGTTCTGGATTCCGGCATACTTAACCTTACCATTTAAAGCCTTAGCTACTAGCATTGGCAATCATGAGAAGACTAGCCCTGGAAGCACCTCTCCACCCCCACCTGTTGCCCCTGGTACATACCCCCCCCTTTTTCCTGTCTCTTAATAAACCCTACATTTATTTTGCTCAGTTGGCAGTTATGATGGTCACATGATCAGCAGTTTTTGTTTTACATTGTAATCCAGCCTGGACCATCTGGGTTTCATTTACAGTTAACTGCAAGATATACACAGAGTGCACTTATAGCAGTGTGTGTTTGAGAGAAAGAGAGAGAGAGAAAGAGAGAGAGAAAGGGAGAGAGAAAGAGAGAGAGAGAGTGGGTGAAATAAGAAAAGTTGAGTGAGCGTAGCAGAGAGATAAAGAGTGAAAATGGTAAAGAGAAAAAGAGCTATGTTTGAAGTGGGGCCCTAATGTAGTGGGGATGGAATCTATCACTCAGCTTATTGCATGTTGATGACTCAGGGCAGTTTCAGCTGTAAGCAGCTTGTGATTTATGGACACAAAGTGAACTCCTGCGGGCGAAAAAGCAAGTTGGAAACCAGTGCGGCAACAGGGTACTTTTTTGGCTGGAGCTTGGCCTTGCATTTTTTTTCATTCATGCCAAACTGCTTTGCATGGCAATTAGCTCTGTCCTCATTTAGTCTCTCAAGTCCCAAAGGGTAATGAAAGTCATATATCATCTTCAAGGCTGCTAATTATCCCGCTCAGTTGCAGGTAGGGCTTTGTAACAGTGAGAAGGGCCTGTCGGCCTGATATTTATTGCTCCTCCAATAAGCAAGTAAAAAATACTCTCTTGAAAGGTTGCCCACAGCCCACTCCTCGCATCCCTGACATACCTTTTTGCAAATGTGCTAGTCAAAGGGGAAATGTCTTCATTCCACATAACTCATTTTTCATGCTGTAACGAAGGATTCAGCAAAAGCATCTGCACAAGTGCTGGAAATCTGAGAAGAGATGCATAGTGGAGGTCAGCGTGTCTCCATTGATTTACTGTGGCTTAGTTAATGCCAGGACAAAGCAGAAAGAGGAGGAGCGAATACAGCAACAAATAAAAGAGACACATTACTGTCACCTTCTCATGATAGGTTGTAGCAATTGTTATTAATTATCAAGTCTTTCTGTGCATATTATTTGGATGTATTTGTATACCAAATCATTATTCCTGTAACACACCAGAGGACACATCTGAGGTTGTCCTTTACATAAACTTGGAGGATTCACAAACTTATAATCAGGATTTTCTTCTTTCTGCCCCTCTGCTCTCTTCTTCTTTTTCTTTTCCTGTTTGCAGTAGCTCGTAGTTGTGATTTATAAATTTAAAGGGATAAATGCGCTTGTCATAATCTGTGACTTGTTTTACTAACATCATCTCAATAAAAAAATGATTGTGTTTTCTCCTGTGTATCCATTCAGATTGAAACCATGTGATTTAATGTCAAATTAAGAGGAACCATTTAGTTGAGTCTGTAATGCATGGTCTTGTTAAGGAGAGTTATTAGGACCCGTGACACATTATGTTTTGCAGCTTTGCCTGCTGGCGGCCCCCTCGTTTGAATCACCATCCCTGAAATGTGAAGGGTGTCTCAAATGGAAATATTTATACGGTTCCAAAATGCCTGAAGGGCATCATTAATGCCCATATTCAGAGATGTAAAATATATGCATGGCACATTTCTGATTTCAGTGCTTAGGCATCTACATATTTTTTCAGGCTAATGACTTTATATTTGCCTTGTTGCTTATTGCTCAGAGAAAACATTTTCCCTCTCCTGCTGGGAAAAGGAATCTGGCTGTTTAAATCAGGATAGGAAATAATGATAAATGTAAAACTTATGGAGATCTGAATTTTAATTACATGCCAGGCTCTGATGGCCCTTAACCACATGTCAAATGTTTGTACAGTTAATATAAACAAAACAGATCCTTGGGTCCGCAGGATAGTTTGGATCACATGTAAGCGAGGTTTTGTTAGGTATTGCAGAGGTGCAGGGTAGAGTTAGGCTCAATATCAGTGAGGAGACTAATTGTCAAGGTTAAGCCTCAGAAGATGATTGATGTCAGGCCAGGCAATCCTGTCAGCCTGTCAGGAGGCAGGAATGTTTAATGTTCTCATTATTGGTTGCGCTGTTGTGTATATTTCTCTGTCAGCGCCACAGACCCATCTGAACTGCCAAAGCACTTCAAAGGCCTGCAGGTCATTTATCTTCCCCCTGACGCGCAGAGTGTTCTGCCTCAGCTGAGTGCCAGTGATTTGTTATGACTTGAGAGCCAGCTGACAGACAGTTCTTCTGGTACAGAAAAAAAGGATTCCTTTTTGTCACACTGCGAAAACATCAATGTCCCTGTAATGGGCTACAACTGTCAGAGGAGGCCAGCACCTGACAGTTGTGTGGTCGCACTAATTTGCAGCCCCGGTGACTTGCTTTCCCCAAGTTTAGATTTGGTTATGGTGTCACATACAAACAGGTCACCATCTGCTGTTGGCTGCTAGGGGCTCAGAGTGGAGGAAGAACTGACCGGGCTAATTGAAGACACATTGTCATTTCATATTAATCACCCCGACTCACGTATCTTATCTTTGAAGTCTGCTTGAACGAAAAGGAAAGCAGTGACAACACAGAGGGGCAAAAAAATGGAAGAAGTTTGCACCACAGGCTGAAGCTGGAAAGGGAACAAGAAACAGAGAGAGAGGAAAGAGAGGAGAAAATCAGATCTTTGTTTCCTTTCCCAGGCCATGACATGATTAATCGTTCTCTTCTGATCTAATTTTGGAACATGAAAAACAGCGCATTTGTCTTGAAGAAAAATGATGTGCCATACTGTGCAGATGGAAATTTCAAACCCTGAAAAAGATTAAAGTGAAATTCCACTCCTTAGACCTAATCATGAGCTGTAGATTATTCTGTCGTTTTAACCAGATGGTAGGTTTGATTCAGCAGCTCCTTCCTTATATTAATGAATACTACACTCTTATATTTGACTTAGGTAAGTGAAATGTCTCTCACACCTAATGGACTGCCAAGCCACAGAAAACATGCCCTACCACTATGTGCCCTTGGTACATTTTTCACGTTTCATACTAATGCAAAGCAATTGTGTTTCCTTCTGTTTTTCATCTTTTTCACCAATTTGCTAAATAGTTTTCTACATGAATGGAGGAAAAGAACAAACTTGTGTCCATGGCTGATTTTCTCTTATAGGTCACAGCTATAACTCTGCAACTAAAAACGTCACCCAGGGCAAGAGGCATCAAGAACTCAATAGTAACTTGATTAAGTTCCCAGTCAACATGTCTGCATACATGGCAGTATGTTAACCAACCTAATTATAGGAGAGAAGAGGAGGAGGTGCCTCGGGCTGATCACAAGACCCTCTACACTGGTTGACCCGACTGGAGTGGGAAGAACTCTCGTCACTCTACACCTCTATCTCTGTATCTCGCTCCCTTTTTTTTTTTTACCTCAGGAAGAGATGAAGTTTTCAGTCCATTCTTCACTTGGCCCAGATTTAACTATTTGATTAAATCCTTGAGGCACAGTTGCTACACCCATGTAGACGGTACAATATCGAAGATATACTTTCTCAGCAGTTAGATTACTACATGCAACATTTGTACTAATAGTTTGCTTTACTTTCTTTACATTATACTCAAAGTTATGATTTGCCAACCTTCTGTTAGAATATTAAATAGGAAAAAGGTGGTTTGTGTTAAAGTACTGAAGAAACTGGTTACTAATAATTATCTGACATACACGACAAGCTGATTATAATTATCTTTGGATTCTATTTTTCTAGTGCTGCCAAATGAATATGGCAATCTCATCAGGTAGCTGACTGACACTTGGCGACAGATCTCTGGACTATATGTAACATTGACCTGTGATATGGTTATAGTTTTTGATGGACTGGTGCAAGACTTCAGGTACTTCGAGCAATATGTTGTTTTGACACAGTCATAACTTGTGCTGTAACACTATTTAGCAAATGTAATTAAAATTGTTAACCACTAAACCTAGAATGGATTACAAAACAACATTACGTGTAGAGTAAAAACAAGAAGACAATGTCCATATGTCACATACTAAATAGTTCTAAATTAGAGCCTGTATATGCCTGTTGGAGAGTACATTCATCATCCTCAGCTTTGGTCTGCTTCTAACCACTTTGGCAGTAAGAGCTTCCACATGCCAAGTCTTTTTGTGAGAGAGAAAATGAGTGGGAGAGAGAGAGAGAGAGAGAGCAAGAGGGGGAGAGAAAATGCAGGTTATCAGCAAAGTTTACATGTCTTTAATCAGTCTGCAGTTAATTAGCAGCTTCCACACAATGTGGCCATGAGTCATTAATCATAGGAGTCTGGGGTGGTTAGCTCCATCGAAGACATTTGGAAACAAAAGTTTTGTTTTCCGTGAAGGGTTTGAGCGTGGCCTGGCGTTGCCTTTCTTGGCCATTAGGCTGAAAATAAAAGGCCTTGTCATGGGGTTGACAGACAAGGGCCCACTGTTCAGCTCCCTGTTGGTCTTTCCCTAAACCCTGCTTCACAAAAGATGACTTCACCCCTTAAACAAAGCTTACACACACATGCATGCATTTGAGTCTGCGTGGCGCTCAATCCCGAAATGTCACGTCATGCGGGCCGCTAGGATTCCATGATTATGCACGGAAACCCAGCCACAGAGACAATCCACAGCATGGAGTGTTTTTGTTCAGTGTTTGAAGTAAACAAAAGGTAATAATTTAGAGCTTGTTGAAATATTCACCTCAAAACAGATAAACATGGGCAGTGGAGGCATGATTGTGTATTTGTAGCCCACAAACCACAATGCTGACTGACACTAAGATAGAGGCTACTAAAGGAATCTGTCTCCGAATGTTCTGACCTGCACATTTTAAAATCCGGATTCAAGATGAGGAAATGTATCCGTCTACCTGTCTGCTGCAGATAAATCAGTCACCGGGAATTTTTCTGAACTTACCTCTAGTGCAAGTTGTAAATCCATTACGGCATAGAGGCAAAGTCTTCCCAGCCCCAATCGCTCTGAGGGCTCTGACAGATCAATTTACCATTCTTGATCATTGTATGACAGGGAGTATTTCCTGCCACTGACTCCGTTTCCCAATCCCTTCTCAGATGAGAAACCGAGCCAAAACACATGTTTCATTACCCAGAAATTCATAAGCAGCCCTGGCAACTGCAAAGAGAAGCTTTCAGCTGCTTTTCATGCTTGTGCATAATGTAGATTTTGGCAATTTAATGAGTGACCGAAGAAAGAAAAAATTTTCTTGTGGTTATGCCGAGAATGTGATTGACATTTCATGTGTGTTTTAGCATTGTTTGCCAGTTTGAGGTTAAGGTGTGTCTCAAGCACTGACACAACACGCACGTACCAAATAGCTCTCAGATCTGACAGGCTTTCCAGGCAAATACCTTTGGCACGACCAAGAGTTCTTGAACTTCTCATAAAGCAAAAAAAGGGGCAACAAATGAAAGATTTTTTAAAGTTGGAACTGTCAAAGCTTCTTTACCCATCATTTATCTTCTTACTGATACATCAAATTCACTTCATACTGCTTTCATAAAAATGTATGAGGATGTAAATGTCTAAGTGACCCATTAATCATGCTTAAACTGACAGGTGTAGCATGTTCTTCATCTGGGGTGACAAAGTTACGCTCCGTATTCTTATAAAGAATTCATTGTTGATGGCATGATGCTCTGCAAATCATTATAATGAGCAAAGTGGAATATGTAAAACAGGCCTTCCTGTCTTGGAGAAATCACTCATGATCTCATTGTGGTGTGAATGGTACATGTCGGCAGCAGTTTGGGACGGGTGTCATTGCAGAACAAATCGCTTAATTTCACTTTCCCTTTTGTTAGAGGAGCTTCTGAATTATTAAAAAAACACCTCTAGTAAAAACTCAGTTTTTTCACCTCCTGTTTTATGTTTTCAGAAGTCCATCATTCATCTTCTAGGAGGAAGGTCCAGGTGACACCAGCCCCAGTGAGAGAACAGCCCTCCCCACATTACAATATTTCCATCTAAACGATGATGAAGGATTGCTGTTTGGCTTCTTTTAAAGAGCGATATTTCAAAAAGTGCTGCCTTAAGAAAAATCATGAATGAATGCCGTACTAGCGATTTCTGTCTGTATAATGTTGTATTTCTGCCGGTCTGAGTGAAGGGTGAAGTGAATAAAAGTTCAGCGTGTTTTTTTTTTAGCTGGGTGTGATTAAGCACACATTCAGGCCTCACACACTGAGGAGTTTATTCGCCTTGTCACACAGAGGAAGTGATGAAGTAATGATTAATATGGGGGATGTTTGGAAATGTAAATCCCTGCTGCAACACAAATAAACCGAGGGGCTTTCTCAGGATGATTAAATGTACATTTCACACTTGATTGAGCATGCAAGAAGTCATCCATTTTCCCTCTGAACTCTGTAAACAGTCATGCAGGTCTCCTTTCCACTGAAGTATATGACTGTCGTTGTGGGTTTATATGCACATACAGGCCACTGTAGACGAATGACTGGCCCAATTTATATTACCGCCAGGATCTCTTGATTAGGTAATTTATATGGAGGACAGGTTTATAACCACTAACTTATCGTCTTGTCTTGCAACAATTATTTCAGAAATCTGGCTGTAAAAGCATACAGTAAATTCTGGATTTTTTCTCCTGCTGTCATTGACAGCCCATAACCTGGGGTCTGATTTTCAATAAATTCTCTTTATGAAACAGAAAGCAATTACATCATGGGAGCAACTTTCCAGAACTGATCCATTTGGTGAACAACAGTTTTTGCCTCTGGGTTACGACTTGTAAGTCAAACGGATTTGGTGTATGGATATAATGCAGATGTCAGAACATGGGTTAGGGGCAACTGGGTTGGTACATGGATTTATCGTACACCAATTGCATTTAAGTTATCAAATAGTTTTGATTTTGCTTGACATCTTGACATCAACAAGCATGTATTGATCTGTAGTATAGGGGTGGGTAGTCGTTATTATCTGGAGGAAAAAGGCCTAAAAACTGTCTTTGACCTTTACCTTTATAGCAAATGCATCATAAAATGTGACCCAGGTTATCTTGATGTCATTGGTTGGTAACACTGAAACTAAAGTGGCATCAAGTGCAAAATGATGTAGGTTATAATAATCACTCTACTACTACATCAGCGATGAAGATCCTTCTTAGTGAAAGCATTTATCTGCATGTCTGAAACGCATGCATCATCGCCATGTTTGCATATCATTAAATATTTATTACACCCTTTGGCTACTGTCTTATAATAACTCAATATGATGTAAGTATGTCTTTCCTGTGTGTTTGATGATCTGATGACAAATGAGTGAATGTATTGCTTTTTGATAGACTTGTCAAAAATAGTCTGATTTGTTAAATTAGACAAAATAGTTTGCATAAGAAAACAGTTGTAGCTGTTATATTACTGACATTGTCTGCAGTTATAATTCATCATTTACCAATTGTACAGATCTTAGTTTGCAGTGGCAGTGTTGTGAATCAAACATGTAATAGAGTAAACCATTGAGCTAAACTGTAAGGAACACAGTTCCTCCTGATTGACACACAAGAGCGCCTTCGCCCAATTCTAATGAACTGTTTCCTGTTCCGGGTCAAAGGAACTCTGAAACACCACATGCTTGCGAAGTATTGTTTTCCCTAGTCAACATTACTGAGTGCTTCTATATTTATCTGCTATCTGCATTCTATCTGGATTCTGCCCCTTTTGCCTGCTAAACCATTTATGATATTTGCCTAGCATATTAGATACCTTTGCTATCTTCTATGTCTTTGTATTTTGACGGCGTCCAGTATTTTTGTCCTTTTTGTCATCTGTGGTGTGTTTCACCAATCTTTTGCCTTCTCGTTTAAATAAAATAAGGTTACTGCAATATAGACTCTCTTCTTCTTCTTCTTTTGGCTGCTCCCGTTAGGGGTCGCAACAGCGGTTCATTCTTCTCCACACTACCCTGTCCGCTACATCTGCCTCTTTCACCCCAACTACCTGCATATCTTCCTT
>JAOTRA010000032.1:6215758-6226990 GCA_026260255.1 Pseudolaguvia tuberculata
CCTCCCCATTTATCCGGGCTTGGGACCGGCACTAAGAATGCACTGGCTTGTGCAACCCTAATGGCTGGGTTACTGCAATATAGACTCTAATGCTAATAATTCATCACATAAACATTCTATTCAAAAAATTTCTATCCGGGCAAAAGTTAACTCAAACCTGAAGTGGATTATAATTATAAAAGCACAGCTGAAAGTCTGTTATTCTTCTTAGACCCCAATAATTTGCCAATGATAGCTAATTGCAATTAAAAAGGTCAATGCTAAACTACTGAGCTCTAACAGTCCCATTATATCAGCTGTAAACAGAAATAAATTAATTCCCAAATTAGTATTTTTTTGCTTTTACTGTTTTAGTCATTTCAGTCAGGCAAGGACATGTCTATGACATTTGGATCAATGACTGCTGAATACAATATCTAGTCAAACGTTGGTCACCTACATTACAATCACATGATTCTGGTTTGGCAAGAAATCTAGACAGAGGGTGCAAGTAAAAAAAAAAAAGTTCACAATGTAGATATTTAAAACAGTATTTTTTTCACTTAGTATTTCACCCTTATACAATATATTGAAGAATGTTTGTGGTCAGCTGACCATTAGATCAAACAAAACATATCGCAAATTTTGTTAAAAATCATACCTGCATTGGTTGCCAGATCAATAATCTTTAATTATTATTTTTATTTTATTATTTCATTCATTCATCTTCTTACCCGCTTATTCCCCAATTTGGGGTCCACTGGAGCCTATCCAGTCCATCCAATGGTTAGTCCGTAAGAGGGCCACGCATAGACAAACAACCAAACACATACACACATTTACTCATATGGGCAATTTAGACTCACCAATCAATCTAACCTGCATGTTTTTGGACGGTGGGAGGAAACCGGAGTAACCGGAGGAAACCCACGCAAGCGCAGGTAGAACATGTAAACTCCGCACAGAAAGATCCCCGGCCCGAGAATCGAACCGGGACCTTCTTGTTGTGAGGTGACCGGTTCGCCACCGTGCCGCCCATTTTATTAATTCACTATACTTATAATATACTATACTGCAGTAAGATGTCAATTGTAGCAAACCCTTAAGTTTTTATCATTAAATTAATATCAAATATTATTTAAGGTTTTTTTTTAAACACACACACTACACACTTAACAGTTACAGCTTTATGACTTTTAAGGTTAGGCTTAAGGACATTTTTTTCTGACGGGTGGACAAGTTTTGCATCTGGAGCTCTGTGGATGAGCACTATTACCAAGCACACCGTTTGTGGTCTCTTCTCAGCACGACTGCTTGTAAATAGTGCTGTTTTATAGTAAAACATTCTTATTTTCTTGATTGCACATGGTTAGATGACTTAAATTTAGACTTAGCATCAGAAACCATGTGATCCAGAATGTGCAATCCTGTTTAAAGCTTTCTAACCCAGAAAAATTATTTTTTAAATGACCCTTATAAATACATATTTAGCTTTTATATTGCTGGTATTATAAAGCACTTTGGAGTATATTAATGTCTGGAGGTTGAAGATATTTAATGACAGAAATAGATGGTAGTAAGGGTTAGCAAACCCAGCATGCACCATTAATAACAGACTAAAAACACACCAGGATGAACTGAGTCAATGTGAGTGAAATCCAAGCTGACTCTTTAAGACAGAATACAAATTAAATCATGGCAACATTAGATATGCTTTCATTTACAGTTATTCTTAGTGGGCTGTATGTAGAACAACTGTTGTTAACAGTGATAGTTATACAGCTGTTGATACCAGCTGGGGCTGTTGGGAATGGCGTGATGTGGTGATTGTTTACTTGTGGTTCCATTATATTAGCATAGTGCGGTTTACTGGAAGTATCTTTCAAATCCTGGAAACTACATGCAGTTTATTCTATTATTCATTATAATAATATTCTTGTCCCATTTTTTTCTGGATACACTTCAAATCCAAATGAGTTATTATTAGTTCTAATACTGTTATGAGGTAGCAGGATGATGGTCTCAGTTTCAATTTCCAGGCAAAATGTTTTTCTGTTTGGGATTTTCATGTTCTCCCTGAGCTTGTGTGGGCTTTCTCCGGGTACTACGGTTTTTCTCCCACAATCCAAAAAGATCTACATTCATTTTTTTTCTGAATTATCCATAGAGGTGAGTGTGTGTGTTTGTGTGTGTGTGTGTGTGTGTGTGTATGTGTGTGTGTGTGTGTGTGTGTGTGTGTGTGTGTGGTTCTTCATCTATGTGTGGCCTTTAGACGCTGTGGTAACCTGCCCAGAGTGTAGCCCTGTTTTTTGCCCTATGTGTACTGGGATAGACACCAGCAGAGCCATGTGACCCCGTATTAGGGAATAAGACTTCTGTTTGTTAAAAAAATATCAAATAACTACACCAATGCACATTTTATGTCTACTTAATGTAGAAACGTTACTGACAGCTTAAATTTTGTGATTTGTGATTTTTAGATTCTGTGCCGTCACAGGTAATTTAGGTCATTCTTTTATTTCTATGCAAAGCACTCATGCGGTGTATGTGCTGTTATTATTACTACTGCTTGTTTGTCTGTAGGGCAACAAGGATGCAGGATTGAGGGTGATTTTCATTTTCTTTTTTTGCAGTTAACACTAAAATACACTAAAGCAATAAAAATAATGGGAGGCCCATATATCCTGAGGCTGTGTTGCCTAAATCCATTTTTCTCTTGGTCAGCTCCATTACTTCAGTTTTGAGCTCAACAGCGTTTCTCAGCCTTCACAAACATTGAATATATATAACGTTTAACAAATCTACACATCATTCATGCTGGTATACTTAGCAGACCAGAAGGTCTATATACAGTAAACATATTGGGAATGTTTGGCTATATTCTTTTGTTTTTCCTATACGCTTACAGTGAACTTATACAAACCTTTACGAAAAACTTACACTGCAATAAATAACCATCTAAACATAAGAAATTAATGTGTGCTTTAAGAAGACATAGACTACAAACGTTAATCAGATTATCTGCCAGTGCAGTAAGTTAATTACACTTGAAATCAGAAAACTAATCTAGGCTTTAGTAAAAAACAAAATGTCTTAAAATAAGTGTTAAAATTTTTATTCCGAGCACTGTATTACATAGACATTTTAAAAATGATGAATGTCGCAATAGTATCAGAAAAGAACATGAATGTAAACATTTCCTTTTAGGTTGCAAATATTTTACTTGCTACAACTGCATCAGGCTGTTGTGACTCGCTCACATCCCTGAACAGTTTCATTCTTTGTTGTGTATTTAAAGCTTGTAACACATCTACAATTATTTAACGGTTTCACTCCTTAGCTCTTAGCCAGAGCGACTTACATTTGGTCTATTTATACAACTGAGCAATTATGGGTTAAGAACCTTGCTCAAGGGCCCACTGTGGCTGCTCGGTGGAGGTGGGAATCAAACCCCGGTCTTTCTGGTATTAGTTTAACACGTTAACCACTAGGCTGCCACTTCCCGAAGTGAAATGCACTCTCAGTTGTGTTGAAGTCTGATGAAGTCTATTTTACCCTGATGGTTATTTAAAGACGATATTATTTTGAATTTAGTCACTATTACTTAAAGTACCAAAAGTATTTAGTAAGGCTGCTCTAGAAGCAGTCATACAAGCCTATGCTACTGAAATGACACCATACCACCTCCACCATGCTTCACTAATAAGAACTAATAAATTTTGTCGAATGAGCAGATCTTTTTTTTTTTTGCTCAAATTTTTATAAATTAAAAATTATTAAATGGTTAAAAAGTCAAACAAACAAGACACACCTGGTAAAGCAGAAATTTGTGTCATTCGCATGTTTTCAATAATTTAAAAAAAGTTTAGTTGTTTTACTCATCTGGATGTAAATTACCCCCAAATGTCCTTAATGTGTAGTTCAAATAATTGTAGTGACTATATAGCATGGCAATATCTCATCTACATTGTGTGTGATCGAGCACGTAAAATAAAACACATACCTATTTGCCTCTACCCTCAGCTGTATACTGTAGATAAAATCACATTTAGAAGTCTTTCTAAAGAACAAGCCAGCAGGTGTGTTTTTCATGTTGACTAATGCGTTCTTGATCAGCCGGTGATTCACTTCACTTGTTACAGCAAGCCATTCTTCTAGCCCTATTCTAGCCAGCATGGTTAAATATAAGTCCCGATTATAAGGCACAAAACAACAATGACGTCCATAAACCGGAGTATAAATTACTTGGTAATGAATAATAAAAACCCACAGTGTTTGCTAATGAAAGAGTGAACTAAATGACGGAGTGGTGTGGCCTTATTTTACTTTAAAGTGACATTTAGACTGACAAAAATAAACAGATCTATTCATATTTTATCAGTCTGCTCCCATATGAACATTGAAGGTAAATGATATATCATTTCTCAAATATTGAAACAACGTCCGTATGGGAGTATGTCCAATTTTTATATTTTAATCAAGTTGACCTCAAAATAAATAACCATCTGGGATTTTGAACAAGGATGTGTTATGTGCTTTGGTGATTTTTTAATTTATTTATTTATTTTTTTTATAGGGTATGTTTAGAATGTTGATTATCAATCACCGTAAACATGAACCTCCACACCTTGACCTTGTCTGCAGGGTCACACAGTAAAAATGCACATGCTAGTAAAATATTTAGTGATGTATAACAAGTTACAGTCTATCACATTTATTTAATCAAAAATGAATACAGGGTGAACTGACTCCATAGCTTGCCGAAGCACCAGTGCCAGAGACAGGGTGGATTATACAGTATTGAAACAAGCAATTTGTCAAGAATAATTATAAATGATCTTTAAAGTGCTCCTCGATGATGGATTTAAACACAGAAATTATGTGTCATGCTAAGCCGGGCAGTTTCCTGAAAAACATGACCCTGAAAATTCACATAAAGACCAAGGCTTGGGCAGATTTTATTCTATACATTAACACCAGAATTTTTTATTTAGCTATATACTGTAACCTCTGAACCACCCATCCTAACCTTCCTCCAATAAAACCCCTATAAAGATTTATTTTTAAAATTCTCTTTAAAATTCAATCTCTCAGATTTTCTCTTGTGGTATGTCAGATGACATTATGCCATCATATGCTGGTTTAAAATGACAGTACATCAATCTTACTCTTCTTCCTAAAAGGAAAGTAGGATTTTTGTCAAATTGGGACTCGTCCTTACTAAAACAATGTATGTGAAATAACATCTTTGGACATGTGATTTATGATTAACACGCTTTGAAATTCACAACAAACTATGCACGCCGCTGTATCCCTCGATTAAAGTGATTCATGAGGCCTGTGACTCTGCAGATGCAGTTTGTTGGAGCTGTGTCTGGTTTTACAGCCATTTCTAAAGCACTAAGCAGGTTTTCATTACAAGTGTCATGAAAATACCTATAGGGGGTGCTAAAGATGATGCATCGCTCCTTAACTGCCTACTCTACCTGGCTTTCTGTGTAATGCCACTTTGATTAATTAAACTGTTATATGAGATAATAACAATGAAAAGATCATACATTAAACTAATATCCATTTTAAGCTGCCTCTTGTCAGTTATTTTTTTGCTAGCGTTAGTATACTATACAGTTTGGGAAAGCAACACCATATGGAGTACAGCTGCACACAATGGCACAGGGGGCTATGAAATGTGACGGCAGTGTTCAAAGCAGAAACAGTTATCTGTTACACTGGTACAAACAGAGCCTCTTAAATTCCAGGACACTAGCAAACCAAGGTCAAGGAGACGATTGTATAGGGCAGAGAAGATATATGGGACCTGTAGGAAGGGCATGTATAATTTATCATGGTCAGGTGATCACTTGGAGGTTTAATGTAAGCTTTGCTTTTATATATATTTATTTCAATAGATGATAGATAGATAGATAGATAGATAGATAGATAGATAGATAGATAGATAGATAGATGGAGGAAGATCATATGAAAGTTCATTTTGTAAGTGCATAGCTCGTATGTGTGCTAATGTCTGCAAGCGGATGATGGATGTGTGTATAAAGGCACAGTTGCAGCTGTGATCCTCAACCAGATGTGTCTGGGCCAAAAAGAGAAGTTCCACACAGGCTGACAGGACAAGAGTGCTTTCAGAGGAGACACAGGTGTTGGCCCCAGGACAGCCGAGAGAAATAAAGTGTGTGGTGTTACCACGATGCTCGCAGGGTGTTATTTGAGGAAGGGGGAGAGGGGGTGAATCTGCTCTCCAACTCATGTCTATGTCAACTCTTTTGATGTTCTGCTTATAAGGTGGTTAAATATACTACGGCTAAAGTGAAGCTGCGAGAAAAATAACAGCTGGTGCTACTTGTGGTGCAATCAGATAAAAAGAGATCAGTATTTAACATATAATGTGTGACGACAAAGCAACAATAAACCAAATGACCCCTCAATTGCTTTGGGATCCTTTGCTTGAAGTTTAACGGCAGGTAGACACCATGTTTTTGGAAACCCAAACGCTAAACAAAGCGTCAGTTACATCCCTTTAGACATAAATGCACACAAAGCACCTATAATTTGATTACCAGAAAAATCAAACAGATTCCTTTTTATCCCAACTGCTTTTTTGTCCATCGGGCAAAAGAGATGCAGGATTGAAGGTGATTTTGATCGCCTGTTTTGCAGTTAACAGTGAAGTACATTAAAGCAATAAAAATAATGGGAGTCCCATATTTCCTGAGGCTGCATTGCCTAGACCCATTTGTCTCTTGGTCAGCTCCATTAGTTTGGCTTTGGAAGTCAGCAGCATCTGTCAGCCTCCACAAACACTCACCATAGAAGACATCCGAGTATCACCACTGCCGGTGTGACTATCGGATCAAAAGTCGAATTCATGCATGATGCAAATACCGGTATGTATCAGTTGCCAACATACTGCCAATTTCAGCCTGTTACCGGTTACAGTTCTCCTAATATCATCTTGCCAAATAAAGCTGTCATCAATCATCGGAGTGTTATATGTTTAATTTCTTATTCTGTATGGATAGAAGGAGATCAAACACACAATTCCTCAGCAACATCTCTGATATTAGCATGAGCAGCGAGGCATGTTGACAGTCCATCATTAGTTCTGTCATGCTATCAGTTTTGGAAAGGAAATGTGGCTGCTAATATTATTCAGTGTCTGCTCAAGAAAATGAACTTTCATCGCAACCCGAACATGCTTTAACAACCGCACAGGGAGTGTGGCATGCAATTTTATTATAATCAGACGTGTGTTCGAAAAATGTTACCCAGATTGACAGCATGATTTAAGTGTCATGTGCAAACTTTGAAAGCTGATCTATCCTTGGATGAACAAAGTCATATCAGTAATTAATTTTTCAGGATAATAAATGTTTTATTCAATGTTCATATAATGCTTCCCTTTATCAGTATACCTTTAAATGGGTAGGTTTTAGTTTATTAAACCAACCACCAAAACCCTGATTCAAAAATTACATCCAAAGCTATTAGATGTAACCTATTATAATTTATTTGTTGGTGGCATAATTGATTAAACTGCTAGTTATTTTAGTCTATAACCATAAGCATGTGTGTCGTTCTAGAGAATACATAGATAGAAAACAGTTGGCTTCACTTTGAATACAGCCATAACCAAAAATGAATCAAATGTCAATACAAATGTTTTTTTAGCACCACAAAGCTGCCATAGCAGATTACATAAATATACTGCAGATATGAACATTTTTCCGATTGTACACACAGTTAGTGTTTGGATGATTATTGAGAAGGACGCTAATACTTTATTTCTGTACTGTTTAATTGTAAAAAAAATTAAAAATTAATTTTATTGTTTAATATCATTGTTATTCTTATAAATTCAATGCGCCACTGTGGCTTGAGAAGTTATCTTTGTTTTATCTTTCATAAATGAATAGATTAATTCCAAATAAAATGAGTGATGAGACAAGTAGAAACAGTCATAACATATCTATCGGTTTTGCTTTTAACTCTGGTTACTCATTCCGAGCTTAAAGAATCGGGTTAAAATTCAGTAAGCTCTTCTTTTGATACAGATTTAGATCATTTCAAATGAATGTCAGAGATCATACTACACTGTAGTATGGCTCCGTTCTTTGACATCTATTTACATTGAACAGCCATCATCAAAGCCATCAGAGAGCCCTCTAAGCACCTAGGACCATTACGTATTCTCAGACATGGTGCTCATTTCCATAAAATATTCTTTGTCAAAACCTAAAAAGTGCAAATGAAACAGGCATTGAGCTATGATAGCAAAGGCCTACTTGGCTGCCATAAATGACCTCAATTATGCACTTACAGAGCAAGAAGGTGCCTAGGAAAGTAGAAGCTTCGAATGACAAGCTGTCACCGGAGCCCTTTTTTCGGGGTCTATCTCACCTTGATGAGCACTTTGAATTTGTAAATCGACAGAAAGCGTGTGTATGAGAGAGAGAGAGAGAGAGAGAGAGAGAGAGAGAGAGAGAGAGAGAGAGAGAAAGAGAAAGAACCTTTGAGTACTAACCCGAGCTGCCATGTTCAATGAATGAATTGTTTGCTTGAGTCTCCATTACCGCCCTTTCTGAGAGCCTCGACCGGGATTAATCTGTCAAAAGGAGATAGTTTAGCATTGATGAATATGACATGTGACCATTGATGATGTTGATTTTATCTCTTGGGATTAGCAAGATTTACTTCAGATGGGTAATAATGTCATTTGCTTGATGCAATGGATCTGTTTATGAGCTGATTAAATCACAGGGCTACTGCTTCGTTTCATGCTATTTAGTTTATAGCTCTATTACTGTGATCCCAAAAGCTGTGGACATTTCCTCTTCCTGTGTCGCCATAAATCACTGTTTAAGATGGCTGTGCTGCATTTAATCTGGATACCTTTTTATTAGAAGGAAAAAGCAATCACCCCAAAAAAGAGCTAAGGATTTATTTCTGCTAAGGTTTGAGCGTACATGACTAAATTATAATTTAATTTAGGCTTTACCTAATCGCATAATACCTAAACTACTGAACTATCTTTTAAAAAAAAAAAAAAAAAAAAAAAAGCTCTTCAAAATAACCGTATTTGGTGTCATTATGTTAATCCCATAAATTTTGAATGAGGAACATAATAATCTGGTGAAAGAGTTTAGTACTCTTTAGTGCCACTTATACATTGACACAGCTGCTGCTGAAATCAATAGACATCCATCATATTGACCATGGCACTTGGTCACATGTCTAGTAATTGTATTTATATATGGTGACTAATCCTTATGTCATGATTTAAAAAAACATCATGATAGTCATTAACATGAGCCAAATGAGCTCAGAAATGCTTTACAATTTAGCATCACATGGAACGTCTATAGTAGTATATCAAGCTGCTATTCATCTTCTTTGGTGTAATTAGTTATTCTAACACTCCAGGCATTAGTCTGCCTCAGGTGCCATGTATACAGGACGGGTGAAAATTAACTAGGCAATATTTAATAGTTATAGAAGTTGTAGTATCACCTAAGTCATGAGGAAAACTGTCTATAAATAAACTACAATAAATAGCTTAACATATTGGAGGACTTGCATTCAGGAGGTTCTCTAAAATAACCATTTCAGAGCGTTTCAGAAAGTTAGTTGATGCCACCTGTGTCTACGCTTTGCCTTCATTTACCTCAATTTTATTTTCCTATGTAATGAAATACATGTACATATTTCTATGTCGTTACCAATTTGAATGGTTTGCTACTTTTCGCACACCCTCTATAAACACTCCTCTTTTTTTTTAAAACAGTAATTAACTTATTCTTTCATTTCATATGTTTTAGAAATTTGGTTGAGATTTGAACAACAGTTCCTTCTCCCAAGGCCCTCCAAACAAAATCCATGACCCACTAGTGAGTTAAGCAGTAAAGGGTGTTCCCTATGCTTTCATATACACTCTTCACATTTTGTTTACCACTGTATAGGATCTATCCTCTTCAGAAAGCTAGGATGAATGATGTGTCCTCTTCACACAGTCAGCAGCATAGAGGATGCTATGCTCTTTATTTATCTTCCACATAAACAAGCTCATTGCAGAGCTGATCAGCAGTGTATGTTATGTTGTGGTAGTAAGCCATGCAGCTCTGTGCTCCTCTTTATTCTCCTTAACCACAGTAAGTAGAAGGCAGGCACAAGCAGGGTAATTTATGCACACATGTGCCTTGGAGCTCCTCTGATGACAGGCCCGGGAGGAGGGGCACATGATGAATGGCTTTCCATCGGGGACCGCCACACAGCCAACATGATGTGGGTAAAAATGGAAATTGCTCTCTTTCACCATCATTACATCAGTTTAAAGCTTGTGTGGGCCTCTGGAACATATTCTGGTTGCTCTGTGCTTTTGGTGGTGTTAAATTGTTGATGTACACTAATTAGAATTATTAATAATTATTTTCTACATCAACCCTTTATTAAATTACAGGTCTTTACACTCTGTGGTAATTGACTTACTGTCTTACAGGGAAAATCATCATAAATAAAACTGGGATATCTTGACGCATAATAAGTTCATGGCTAAAGCAAAAGTTTAATATTGGATATTAATGATGGAAATAAATAAAACGACTAGAAATAAAATGGAATTTTGTGTAGAAAGACCCACACACACTTGAGCACATCTTACAAGCCCTCCCAGACGGTCGTACAGACTAAAGCAGGTTTCAAAATGATTTTATTTATGTGAAAACATGAATTGTGAGCACTCACCCAATTGCCTACACATGCAAGTGTTAGTAATAAAGCAGCGTGGCTGAATGGTACTGCTGTTTTCTTTTTGTTCCTGCTTTCACTTTCTTCCCCCGTATAAAGCACCTAGAGCTAAAGCCACCTCGACATCCCATAATATTATGTCACTGGTGTCTTGTTATTATTTTATTTTTTAGGATTTCATATCATTATTTTTGCTGACATACTGAGAGTATTGAGCCCTGACAAACGTTTGTTATGAAAAACGACATTTAATGGGAAAAAGTTTGGAGATAATTAAAATGAATCATTAATATTGACAAGCATCCTTATTTATTGAAAAATATTTATAATGGTTACCTGTAAATTATAAGAATTACCTGTTTGTTAGTTAGTTAGTTAGTTAGTTAGTTAGTTAGTTAGTTAGTTAGTTTAAAACAGTAGGATGAGTTTGTTTTTTTTACAAAAATATAACAGCCACATAGATAAGAAAAAAACCTTAAACTAAACACGCTCAAA
>JAOTRA010000032.1:6236791-6252260 GCA_026260255.1 Pseudolaguvia tuberculata
CACACACACACACACACACACACACACACACACACACACACACACACATTCACTCCTATGGACAATTTAGAATCACCGATCAACCTAATGCACATGTTTTTGGAATGTGGGAGGAAACAGGAGTACCCGGAGGAAACCAACTCAAGCAAACTCCGCACAGAAAGACCCCCATCCCGGGAATCAAACCCGGGACCTTCTTGTTGTGAAAAATGTGGAAAAATTAAATACTAACATAGATCTTAGATAAAAAATCCAGTCAATAGTAGACTGATCTTGTAATAATACTGTAGATCTTATGTACAGTAGTAGATTTAAAATCTTTAAAATTAATTTAGGGCGGCTCAGTGGCGTAGTAGATAGCACGATTGCCTCACAACAGGTTCAAAGGTCCTGGGTTCGAATCCCGGGCCTGGGATCTTTCTGTGCAGAGTTTGCATGTTCTCCCCGTGCTTGAGTGGGTTTCCTCCGGGTACTCTGGTTTCCTCCCACAGTCCAAAGACATTCAGATTAGGTCGATTGGTGATTCTAAATTGTCCATAGGAGTGAATATGTGTGTGAGTGGTTGTTTGTCTATATGTTGCCCTGACATGGACTGGTGACCTGTCCAGGGTGTACCCCCGAATTAGGGAATAAGCGGGTAAGATGAATGAATGAATGAATGAATGAATGAATGAAAGAAAATTAATTGATTTAATTCTCATATTCTAGCATTGCTTACTGTAAAGTAATTGACATGTTACTGACCTTTTGTAATTTGTGTTTATTTTTTAATTAATCAAAGGTGTCCTATATCGGTCATGACTGTGAGATCATCCCAGAGTTTCTTGCTGCTAAATATGGAAGTTCAGCAAAACGACTGGATCTCAGCTTTAACCGGCTTAGGTAAGGAGTCGATAACACCAGCACGGTAATAATCTGATGTTAAACAACTACATTAACACATTTAAATTGCTTGTTGTGACATTACAAGGTTCAAAGGTGAGGCGGTACTGCCATGACAAATGTCGCTGTGTAGACATCGTAACTGCTGGGGTAGAACTTAGGATGTGCTAGAGGAGGTTTTAACATTGCATAACATTAACTATCACTGTGATATATCTCGTGTTTTCAACATTTCTGTTTAATGATCATCTTCCTTTTACACCATTTTCTGTGGTTAAAACTTTGGAGATGCAGTTGCATTCATTCCTTCTGAGATGTTCTGCTTTTTGTCTGTCCAAACCTTCAAATATAAATGTATTTATTCAGAGGTACATGCAGATCGACCGATAATCGATACCAGTACTGATTGTATGTTTGAGAGATCTGATTTGTATAATCCAAGGAATTGATTGTTTTATTTTGTTTGAGATCCAATGTTATAAACAGAACTGAATTAAACAAGGGTTTTATTCTATGATACTGTGCTATCACCTAAACAAACAGCTGTTATCCCTATAACCACCAACCAGAAATGAAACAATGATTCTAACAATTAAAAAAAGTTTGAACTTCCAGTTGATGAGAACAATGTTGTAGTGTAAGCGTGTAGTGTAATGCAGTGCATTATTTGCAGAAATGTTCAATAAGATATATCATTTAGATATTACCCATATTACAAAAGTGATATCCGATATTTATACATGTAAAAAATATGAGCTAACCATAATATGAGCTAACCATAATGATTGACCTCTTCTCTTCTCTTCTCTTCTCTTCTCTTCTCTTCTCTTCTCTTCTCTTCTCTTCTCTTCTCTTCTCTTCTCTTCTGAAGTATCCAATGCCAGGTAAAATACTTATACGTATTTCCCCAATTGACACAACTGTCACAGGATATGAAATATTTGACTCGGTGTACCTGCTGCGAATGTAGTCAAAATTTTACATTAAGTGCAATTTAATATCTGCATCACTTGCATTACAAGGGTTGGAATGTCATCGTGGGATCAAAAGGGCCTGAGTTTGGAGATGGCATGCTGTGGCTGTATGAAAGGTATGATCAATAAATGTGACATGTTAATGCTGAGCAAATAGAATAAAAGATTCCTTTGACAGGATATGAAGAAGCACTTTTGTGGCAGGCAGGAGGCGAGAGCCATTTCACCAGCAGGACTAGCAAAGTTGAGCTGACAACTAAAAGAGATGAGATGATGGTTATAAGGTGCTTTTGTTTCAGACTTCTTTTCTTGACCTGTCAGGCCTTGAAGGACTCTGAATGGGCCTCTCTTTGTCATGTGAAAATTGTCGTCTTGAGGCAGTTATCTGTGCTGAAAATGTGGATATTTTCATTTAATTGATTCGCCTTGCGCTCAAGTCTGTCAGATTAATAATTGTTAAACTCTACGCTGCTTCGGTGTGTCATTTAGAAATATGCGCTTATCAGTGCATTAATATTCCTAATGAGCCCGAGTGGCTTAGCGACAATGGGTAAAATAAATGTGGGCTCTTTCATTTGCTGAAAATACTGCAAGAAAAACATACATGGTATGCATTTGCCTTAACATATTACACTAATAATATGCTTTAGAAAAATATTTAATAAATTCCAGTTTTATTTGTCGCTATGATTATACATCATACAACATATAGTGAAATGCTTTTTTTTTCTCTCGCATATCCCACATTGGAGGGAAGGTGATCAGAGCGCAAGGTCAGCTATGATACAGTGCCCCTGAAGCAAAGGGTCTTGCTGAAGGACCTAACAGTGGTGGACTTGGCAGTGGTGTGGCTTGAACGCAGGTCTTCATGTTTTTCCTTTATGGGGCTTGAGCCCAGGTCTTCCTGGTTTTCCTTGGCATTGATGGGGCTTGAATCTTCCTGGTTTACCGATCAACAACTAGGCATTCCCTAGTTCTTTTTATCTGTTAGTCTACCATTTTAAAACCATATAACAAACAGAGATTGAGAGACTACCACCTCTGAACTCTCTTTCATTGTGAAATGCATTCAATAGAGTTTTAAAAAATATTATTTTGCTTGCTTATGGCTCGTTGTACTCTATTTTTTCCATACACTATCAAAAATAAGGCACTAGAGAGAAAAAAGAATTGCAAGAGAACCCTTTTGGTTCCCCAAAGAACCTTTTGGTTATTTTTTATAAATGCCATGAAAAACATTTTTTATTTCATAGAACACTTTTTCCACAAAAACGTATGCTATGGAAACCTTCCATAAATTTGATTGGTTCTTTATGGGATCAGAACTGACATCTTGACAGGAAACTATTTAAAAAACTGTATTTTTGGAGTCCTGCCCTATTACACCAGTAATTGTATATCTATAAGTTGACTCCAGCCCCAAAAAAAGGAAGTTTTTAAGGTTGAAGTAAATTGTAAAATGTGATTTGTAGTTTGGCATGCGGACAGGCATGTGATTACAATCAGGAAATGTGCTGTACAAAACCTGCTGTTTCTAATGTGCAGACAAAGCTGTCAGTGTAAACATACACAAGACTGTAAAAGCCCTAACATGACTTTATAATTCCATGGTATCTTTATGTATAGTTATTTTTCCATCTTTGTGTCAGTAAGGCCGAGATTACTGGGTGATTTTTTTAAAATAGTCATTTGTGATTGTTGCTTGTCAGACTGTACAAACATGGCTTCTGTGTCACACTATAGTATCTTAGTTGTCATAATACGAGTTTAAATACATAGAAGAAGAAGACAAATAAATACACACAGAAGAAGATTCGCCTGGAGTTTTACATCATAATTTCATGACATGTTTGGTAACCCGTCTTATCTTGCTGATAGTAGCTAGAAGCAAACAAAAACTAACTGTAACTTTAATTTTGCTGTAGGGTTCACTGGCCTTGATTTACCCCAGTAGTTTGAAGTTAATTGCATTAAATACACTCCGATTGGTTAATGGTTTGACTCTTGTCATTGAAGAAGCCACACTGCAAGTAAGGGTCTCAAATCTTTTAACACTCCTGTTTGACACATTTCACCTGACGAAAAAAAATTATTGCAATGGCTGTTAATCAGCTGTCAGTGAATTTGTCAAACTAGTGATCGAAGGTAACAGATTTTAGCATAGGATTATAGGAATCCTTTAGCATTTCAAAATTTGTCCCAGCCAACCAAATAATGGGCGAAATCATACAGCGTAAAGCCTGTCTTAAGCCAGTTAGGGAATGGCTTCAGAGTCTCTACCTGTTTGGATGCATGCAAGATCAAAATGTACATAATCTAGACATTATCACATGATGCTGTCTGTCGAGGGTTAACATTAAAGCAGCGTAATGTTTAGACAGCACCTGTCCAAAGCCAGAGTTTAAAGAGCTAGCAGATGATAACCTTCGAAAAGTAATCCTAAGATGGTGTTCAGGAGGTATCTGTCATGTGGAATGATGCTGTTGGTTATTGGATGCTGAAAACAGAGAAGATCTTATTTTCTTGTCTAGTCATGTCTAGATGATCTGCAAGCAAGGATGCATCTGAGGCTGGAGATAGCTATAAGCTAGATAGATTGAGCTTAGATATAAGCTTGGATGAGCAGTCAGAATGAAGCTGCATCCATGCTTGGGGAATCTGTGAACACAACACAGCGATGAGGGCCTGCTTCCTGTTGTCATAGGCCAGTAAAAGGCAGAGGCTAGTCTGGACACATGAGATCTTTCCATAAATGTTGTGTTGTCCTAGAATTGCAAGGTCCCAAGTATAAAACATTTCATTATACTTGCTTCATTGGATGAAATCATGATATGCCCCAGTGAGCACATCGCGGTTCTGAGAAAAGTCATGAAGTTTGGGTTTCTTTGTTCTTAACCAAAGTTAATATAAATTCTCTGGAACTTCACACTGAGTTTAAGCCATTTTTTCATCATCTGTGTAAGAACCATTTTATAGTGGGCCTGCTCAAAATCATTTAACTGTTTTATATGGCCAGGGCTGTGCTGGGATAGAAGTCTGTTACTGGAATCCTTCATTACAAGACAAAAAAAAAGACGAGACACCGAAGCTTAGGAATTAATGCAAAGTTTTATTTGTATCAGGGACAAATTTGGTGGTGCATTTTTCTCAGCACAAAGAAGTTGGAATTATATTACTTAGAATTCCAATGTTTGTGTTTGAGCTTTAATGTGGCTATGAATCTGGGATATGGAAAGATGTGAATAACAGTAATTAAATAAACTACCGTTTCTTCCAGTTACGACACAGTTACCAGTACAACAAATAGTGTTACTATAATCAAGCTCACTACAGCACTTTTTAATCAGAACTCTCTCAACCACAGGACCTTTACTTTCTCTGATGTATGTACTGATGATGATTAGTGTGTGTGTGTGTGTGTGTGTGTGTGTGTGTGTGTGTGTGTGTATTGGGTGTGGGAGTTAACCATATAACCATATAAAGTAAGCGGTTTTGTGCTCAGGGTTGTCATGCTAGAACAATGTTAGAGTCTCTTACTTCCAGTGAAGGAATAAAGTAATTCTACAACATACAAAAACATTCTACACTGTGTGCTTCCATATTTGTAGCAACAGTTTGAAGAGGAACCGCATATGGATCTGATGGTCAGGGGACCAAAAAATTTTGACAATATAGTGTGCATGTTGCTTTGACAATTTCTATCAATGGCAATTTTAGATTGATTTTTTTTATTCTGACTGTTTGTCCTCAGTGTCAATATATTTTGGCAAGTGCATTTGCATACAGGATGCAATGAATTTGAATGATGTTGATGTAATTAAGACACCTGGCGTACTAGAAGGAGTTTTCTGTATCTCCCATCTACGTTAAAATAATCTGCAGCACGCATGCTGCATGACACGCTGTACACATGCTGTATTACAGTTTGCACACATCAAAAAAGCATTTGTAAAGTGCGTTAGGTACTTACTGGCCTGCAGTAACGAGACAAATGTACTGCGATGCAATTGAGTAAGGAGGCGAAGGGTGATGTCTGGGTACAGTGAGAAATGAAATAAAGCCGTGTATTGACTGTTAGCAGTGTCATTTTGAATTCACATCTAAAGCATGTTATGAAATTACTCTGCTGCTTTATGTCTCACTCAGCTGTCCCTCTTCATTCGTCATAAACCACACCGTATCTTTTGTCACTGCGTTTCGACATCAGACGACTTCTGTTAATTGACAAATGAGAGTCAGTGATACGAAGCGCACCTTCTCCATCAAAGTTGGATGAAGTCTTCTATTCCATGCCGCTGTTATTGGCACGAGTCAGGGAGAGGCATCACTCAGCGGCAAAATTAGAAGTGACAAAGGAAGAAGGGGCTGTCATTGTCCTGTGGGTATGCTCAATCTGCGACAATACCAGTATGCAGATAAAATGTCAGTTAAAAGAGTGTGAGTGGGAGAAACTGTCGGAACGAGGTCTTCAAATCACTTAGCCGAGAAAGTGAGTGGAAATTGATGCTCGAGCAGAAATGAGAATTTTCCATATCTGATCTATCAAGCTTACTTAGCACTAATATTTGGGAGCAGCCTCGAATATCTTACTTGTATTAGAAAATATGCAATGTTCTTTAAGCTTATAAGACAACATCTTCATGTCTGAATGTAATGTATGCATTTTCATTTGCAGCACAGCTTTTTTTTAAAATCAACTATGCAACGATAAAACAGCATTAATTTATCCGAACAAATTGTAACGCTTTTTTTTTTTTCAGGAGTGACAGGATGACAGGGTGACCAGTTATAATGATAATACGTAGGATTTGTTTTAAAATGCATTATTCTTGACAGGTTTGTCCCTGGCTGTTTTGCTAATGGAAATTTTTGAGTTTGCTTTTTTCACGTCAGCTTTTAAAATGTGACCTGATTATGATCCAAAAAACTTTTATCTACTAACACTTTAGTAAAAACACAATAGGGAAATAAAAAGAATAAATCTTAATATATTTCTCAAAGGATCACAGAATGAGTGTGTATTTTTGAATGATTTATATAGTTTGATTACACATCAGATAAATACACCCCCCCCCTCATGGCTATATCATAAAATTTCTTGAAAATAATTGCTGAGATTGCCACAGGCTTGTTCTTGACCCTCAGCTACACAACTTTATTTGTTTCCATATCTCTTGCTTTTTATAGTTTATGTATTCATTGTCTGACATATCTTCTTCACCTTTTGCTTTTTTCTTGTTCTTCTTGTTATTGTACTCGATAATATTGTCTGCATACCTTGTGCTAGTTTGCTTAACTCTTATAAGAAGCAGGCTTGTAAGCCATGTGCTTAAGGCAGAGTAAAAAGCTGCAGCAGGGTGCATGGTCTTCCTGGCCTTTGCCAAAACAGATAGTCCGAACGCCAACATAGAAAGATCATCAAGTCTCAAAAGATTAGTTGTGAAATCTTCTTGCAGGCAAGACATACATTCTGTGGTTAGCTAAGGGGTCTTTTCTTTTTAATAAAATTTGAGGCAATATCCTCACGCCAAATTCAAAATCCACATTAGGTACGCTATGTTTCCATCCAAAGGTACAAATTAAACTTCCGTGCGCCAAACTGTGACATGACAAACATGTCACACAAAACATTTGCGAATAAAGCATAGTTTCACAAAAAAAAAATTGGATTTGCATAGACGTTTATGTTTTCCATCAAGAATCTTCTAACCCTTAATCCCAGACATGGGGTCTGATGGTGCCTGTCCCAGATCACATAGAGCGAAAGGCAGGGGTACATCCTGCAAAACCTTTTGACTATTTTTATGTGTGTGCTGAAATTTATTTATTGTTTATTTATAAGCACAGTGTCCAAAATGGGAATTAAAAAATATCTTTAATGTAGTAAATGTCTGTAGTGTCTGCGAGTATTACTAAACATGCTGATTGATTGGTGAATTCGATGTGAACCAGATTCTCATTATCGACAAATATAAAAGCGTTTGGCTTTTTAATAGCTTGAATAAAGTTTTTGATATTTGTATGTGCACGTGAGTCATGCAAATGCAACATTAAAGATTTCATTTTAATTAATTCTGATTTTTTAATTTCCTGACGTATGCGAAAAGTATAAGAAAATAAAAAGGTTGAGTACTGTTCTCTACCATAAGACTGTCTTCATTTATTATCATAAGTTCTGCAAAACACCAAATCATTTGAAAGGGGTCACAAACTACTTTGCTTTAATATTTGCTTAACCGGTTCACTGTACAAACACGTCCGAGGGAATACGAGACAACTCAAGCAACCGGAATATAAATTACCCCTGGCTACTGACATAGTGTAACGATTTCTAAATCGTTCCTTGGTATATACAAGGTATAAAGCATTGAGTAGTCAAATCCAAAAAAATATTCCGTATGAGTAGCATTTTATAGTTCTAGAGTGCTTTAGAGAGAGAGACAGACTGTATCTTGCCAGCTCCATCTCTGTGGTGTAGTTCTCTCCAACAATATGGCATAAATCATGGCTTTATTGTTACAGTGCAGCAAAAGACCCCCGATGGCACAAGAATTGTCTTTAAATCACCGTCAGCATTACTATAGGCCAAATCTTAAACCATTATACTCTGTTTGTTCCCAGCAAATGTATAGTGTCAGTATGAAATACAATTGAACATCTTTTTGTTCTCTTTTTGCTTCAATTATAAATATGGTAGAAATGGTCTACCCTTTTAAAACTGTATCCTGTTCTTATTCCATATCCCAGGACTTAGGGTGTGCCTGTAACAGAGCGATATACACGCCTACAATTTTTTGTGCCAGAGCTTTAGAGGGCAGAGCTGATGTGCAGCCAGGACTTTGGAGGGGTAGAGTAAAAGTTGACATTTTATTGGCTTTAAGGAAGAGAGAATGGAAAGGCCAGTCATACACGCAAGACGTTAATAGTTTTTATGTTCTCGGTTTCTGAACTCTGCCAACTGTCATAGCACCCCTTCGAAACAAAGGGGAAATTTATTGGGTATTATTTAGAAACATGTCAGTGGCAATGACTGCAGCTATGATTTCAATTATCACCCACTAAATATAGCTTAATTCACTATGCCAGTAGACCTAATGAGTGAATCTGACATCATTTTTCAAAAATTCGATACCATTCTATTTTAATATTTTATGTCGATTGAGGGTTTCATTTTTCTCCCTCGCATTTGGCATGGATGAAGGGCCTTGTCCCTCATGAATTGTTGTACCGTCAGCGGTATGTAGTTCAGAGTCTTCCCAGGGATATATATTTTTTCCATTGACAGAAATCCAATTAGTTTTAGTACACAGTCTGGCTGGATGAATAAAAAAGCCTCTTAAAAGCTGGAATATCTTTCCTTAGCGCTTTAGCAGAACACAAAGTCCATGATGGATTTTTACAGCCTGCCTTGGTCAGGTCCAGCATGGCTGACAAGTGTTTTAGAAACCATTTACTGCCTTTACCTCCCTTTTTTTACATCGACATTTGCCTGAAAACGTTCTGTGTACATTTGAGTTGTGTACTTATTTTAGAAGCACCAGAAATAAAAGCTTAGACTTCCTGGTACCCCAGCTGCCTGTCACATCCAGGTGTTGAGTTAGTTGACACCGCAACCCTAAATCGTTGTTAGTCTATGTTCCAGTTTACATCCACGATCAAGCCTAGCCAACCTATTGATTAATGATGTAAGCAACTCACAAGTATGGAACGTATTAGTACTTTGAAGCGAAAAAGGGTCTGTCATCCTTTAACTTCCCCTGCACGCTTCCCAACAGGAGAAAAAAGTTAGCAGTTTGGAAAAGGAACAAAGAAGTTTCCTTTCAGTGTTGCCCTTAGTGTGGGTTTGCTTCATGACACTTTGTCTCCCACAGCCTCTCCTAGAGAGACAGCCCAGAAAGTGAAGACAGACACACAGACGAGTATCAAGCCAAGAATGTAACTCTTTTGTGCGTTTTAAAGTTTGGGTTCAAATTCTCACGTGGACGTTATGATGAATGTTGACAATGTATAAATTTGTCTGATTGTTTTAAAACCCCCCTTGACTCCTGTCATTAGGAATTTATTCCTCTGAACGTTCTTCATTATTGGAAAATATTTGCTAGAACATTTTGAGTATAGATGGTGCCCAGAATAATAAGTCATATCTCAGTGTTTTGACTGCTAGTAAGCAGTGACGTGCCACCTGCGGAGTGATGAACTGAAGTGTACTGGCCAAATTGCTTGCTTTGCAAACGTGCACTGGCCCAGAGAGGAGTGCATTTCTCCCCCCTGTGCAGAAGACCGTTGAGGGTTTAAACAGCTGCTGCAGATTTTACACACATCTGCAGCACATTTTCCTTTGCACACTTTGCAGGCATAGCACACCTCTGTTACTGTACTTTCATATAAACGGTAGTGTCTGAAAACATACTACCGACGGTAAACGGTGTATGTAATAGTTTTCTGAATATCGTCTTTATTAGTCTTTCCAACAAACAGAAATATTTTCCTAATCCTATTCAGTCTGTTAAATGTTCTGTTATATTTACATTTATGGCATTTGGCAGCTGCCATCAATTCAGAGCAACTTACATTTATCTCTTTTAAACGACTGAGCAATTGGGGGTTAAGGACCTTGCTCATGGAACCTGTTTGTGACAGCTTGTTGATTTATCAGTAAGCAGTCTAGCACATATTCACTGAACTACCCCTGTGCTATTTGCCAAAATATGAATAACAATGTTTGCGGTAACAGGAAACTACCATATTTACCATACCGTTCTGTGAATCCTAACATGAAGTGACGATTTTCAAACTGCTTTCTCTTTACTGCCTTTGGGGTTGAGATGACAGGAATCTTTCATGTGGGGGCCAGAGGGTTTTCATTGCACACCTGATAACTGGCTTCAAAACGCCTGGCGGTAACAGATGAGGAAGAGGAATGGGATGAAGAGGCACCGGGATATTCTCCTGAGCATACACTTTACCGACAGATAGACTCAACTGCCCCAATACAAGTCATATTCGACTGATCTGAAGAGCGTTTGCGTGTCACATAAGATGAAAGTTTTTCAGGTGAAATCCCTTTACTGGCCCCTTGCTGTAGAAAGCCTCATTGGAGCTACAGTAAAGGAAGCAAATGAACAGAGCGACAGTATGAAGTGTTTCTTTCTGTTTGCACTGCTTTGGACAAAAGCAAACAGTGATGTGTTTTGTCCTGGTTATGCTGTTGCATCGCACTCATGCGGCGAGCTGAGACATACACAGCGAGAAGTAAAAACTTTACGAAACTTACATTTCTCTGGGCATGTGCAGCATGTGACTATGGATAAAAAAGGAACAAGAGAAATGTTTGATGACCAGCTAAACGAATGACTGTTTTTGTACGCAAACCAAGCGCTCATTTTAAAAAGTTTTGCCTTGTAATGGTTGACTTAAAGTCATTTAAAAGATTTTGCAGACCTCCACAGAGATTGGATTGTGGCACCCATACGCTTCTTATACATGGGATATGACCCTCTATCTTACTTGATTGCAAACGAAATGTGGATCAGGCATTGTTCCCTTATTGCCACACATGCAAATTCATGTTCTATTTATTTTAATCAACTACTGTCTTCCTCGACAATAAATAGGATATAAAAGGGCGTGCCACGCTACAGTAATTGTCTGCACTAAAGCATGTTGAAAACACTATAATTGAAAACCTGTTGTCCTTTTAAGATGAAAAACCGTCTCTGTGTTTGGGTTTTAAGCCCACTGGCGGTCTATAGATCAAGCCTGTCTGGCTGTTCAGTGGGTTTGTGTTCTATACTCTATCCTTACCCTTAATTTGCTTTTACTGTGCCTGTGTTTTATTCAGCGTGCTAGACTTCATGCTGTAGTCACACATGTACTGCCTTTGTCCAATGAGCAGAAGATAAAAATAACACTGTACCGCAGTGCTCTGTGCAGAGACAGTTGCAGACAGTTGGCTGTGTTATGAGCCTACAGCCTCTACCATAGCCCAAGCAGGCAGGGCAGTTTAAATTAATTATTAGTTTTATAGCAGCCCCTCAGGCCGTGCTGAGACAGCTGAGCCCTAAAGGGGGCTAATCCGGCCCTGCTTTACAGAAAATCAATGCTGGCCTTTGGTGCTGGCATGCCATCCGGGTAGGGGGACACATGTCAGATAACTCCTGATTTTTTCATGAGGTATATTTTGAAGTTGTAAAACCAATGGGAGGTAGCTGGAGGTGCTGAAAATGAAAGGAATATCCAGAAGTTAGCAAAGCTTGGCTGGATTTCATGTTGAGGGGGTTAGACAAGTGTTTCCAGAAATCTGAACTGAACAGAGTTTCATGTACAATATACTGTGAAATAAAGGAACCCTCTGTGAAAATAGATTTATTAAAATGGTGTGTTATGTTTGGGCACATGCTGGAACTGTAGTAATGGACTAAAAATGTACAGGCACGTTAATAAAAAAAAAAGAATGTAACTAAATTGATTAAATTAATTTATTCGAATGCTATTACTAAATCCTGATAATAATTGACATTTTATGGACAAAATTAGTATGCCAGTGTAAGGTTTGCTTTCAAGCTCCTGTTTCATGTCTCTTTTGTTTTTGTATCATGTTTATATTATGTTTTATATAGTTCATGATTAAGTTTTATGTTTATGTTCTATGTATATACTTAGTGTTTATGTTTCATATTTTTTAGGTTTTGAATTCTTGTTAATTGTTCATGTCTGTAGTCACTTACTGTTTTGTCATTATTTTGTAATTCTTGTTCCCCATGTGTTCCTTTCATGTTATACCAATGTTTAGTTGGATTTATGTATTTATAGCCATTATGTATCCCTTTGTCTTCCCTGTAAGTATTTTGGTTGTGGCCCTCTGATGCTGGTATGAGATCAGGTCTTTCTAGTCAACTTCATGTTTGTGCTAAACTTAATGAAATGGTTTTTAACAAAGATTCAGTTATTATTAGTCATTATTGTGAACTAATTTATATTGGATTATTAAATGTATCTAAATGGCTTGGTGACAAATTGGTTAGCAATGTTGCCTCACAATAAGAAGGTCCTGGGTTCGATTCCCGTGTCAGGGGTCTTTCTGTGGGTTTAATGAATAAATTTGGTAAAACCTTCCTAATGTTAATCCCATGTGACTAATCTGCACTTATTACTTTCCTGATGAGTACTACTCTCTGCATTATTATTGTGTTATTCTACTCCAAATATTCTGACTTAGCAAATAGTTTCCTATCCATTATGCTTGCCTTTATGAAATACAACGAGTATTTGAACTCAAATCATTTAAAGCTGGTACAAATAAGCAAAGTATATTTTAGGCTGCACAATATATAGGTTTAGCATCCACATGATATTGTAATCTACAGTGGTCACATTATTGGATGTTCAATGTCGAGTTGGGACTATGGTTTAGAATGCATGTGATTTGTGGAATAATTAAAACGTTTTACAGAGTGAAAGTTAGTTACTTTGCAATTCATTCATTAATTCATTCATTCATTCATTCATTCATTCATTCATCTTCTTACACACTTCTCTAATTCGGGGTCACGGGGGTCTGCTGGTGCCTATACCAGCTCACCTAGGGCGAGAGGCAGGGTTACACCCAGTTCATCACAATGCAACACAGAGACAAACAACCACTCACACACACACATACACAATCTGCTTTTATTTTCGACTGTGGGAGGAAACTGCAGTATCCGGAGGAGACCATGCAAACTCTGCACAGAAAGATCCCTGGGCCGGGACCTTCTATCCGACCGATCGATTATGCCACCTTGCCGCCCTTGTAAGTCATGTTACTATGTAAATGTTACTTTGTTACGTTATATTTATCTATGATTATAATTAGCATATTATATTTTATGGAGATTCTCCATCTAAAATTCACCATCTAAAATAATTTATACTTTACTAATTGATTCAAGTCATTCAAGATAAAGTGTTTATACCTCCATATATATGAATCATTGCAATGTCAGTTTTAATGAAAATACTAAAAGCTGGTCCCAAAACAGGCAGCATTAGATTTAAATTATACACTTATTTCCTTAATCTTTTTACTATCATTAATTGAAAGCTATTAGTGATTTTACGGCTTTAGCAGCCATATCACATGTTATCTAATCGTATTACTTATCTTTTTTTTATTAAGCCATATAAAAAAAGGAGTTTTGCAGTTAATTATGTGCATATGTTTCTTAATTTATTACAAAAGTCCATTTCAAATATGATTTCACAAATTTTACTTTTTGATGTAACAGTGGTACCACATAACATTTTTATAATTATAATGATAAAAATGGCATATATTAATTGTCTAAGCATGTTTTTGTGGAGTGACATGGTGAATATACCCAGCTAAGAATTACATTATTATTGTGTTTACAAAATTAAGTTTTTTTGTTTGTCATTATGTCACATTTAAGAACATTTCTGGAAAAGTAGTACAGTTATTATTATTATTATTATTATTATTATTATTATTATTAGTATTAGTATTAGTATTATTATATATTATTTCATGGTGGTGCTTTTTTGAACAGTTTATGAAGGTAACAGCTCAACACAAAACCATGACAAATTACTTCATGTACAATTTTATTAGACTTTATCCTTATTCGGACATCATTAGTTTTACTGGGAAATGTTTTACAGACGTACTTTAAGATTTTCCAGACCAAATTACTTACGGCTTTTCTGAAAACTGTCTTGACATGTGAATGTATGTGATTTCTATTGAAAAAAATATTGAAAAACAGCCTAATCTGTTGTTTGCAATTGTAAACGGTTAAGATTTGCTTCTGTAATATCAGTGTGGGGCAAGATTAGTTTAATTTCTTTTTTAAAAGATTTCTTTTTGTCCTTTTTTGCCTTTAGCTATTAATAAGACAGAGGGATGAAATGGAGAGAGAGAGAGAGAGAGAGAGAGAGAGAGAGAGAGAGAGAGAGAGAGAGAGAAAGGTTGAACCGGAATGAAAACCAGCCAGAATCTAACCCAGATCACAACAGCTTACACAAGTCATGATTATTAATATTTCTGAACCCAATTACCTACCTATCCTGTAAAGTAAAATATTTTTATTATTTATTATATAAGAACCCAATACTATTTCTAAAAGAAAAGTAGTCCTCTCCGAATAGTCATCTCCAAAACAGTACTACAGTTTGATAGTCCTGCTGTTCTATGGTTTGATGGTACTATGTTTTGACGGTACTATGGTTTGATGGTCCTACGGTTTGATGATACTATGGTTTGACGGTCCTATGGTTAGATAGTACTACGGTTTGATAATACTATGGTCTGACGGTACTACGGTTTGACGATCCTATGGTTTGGCGGTATTATGGTTTGATGGTACAATGGTTTGACGGTACTATGGTTTGACTGTACTATGGTTTGGTGGTTCTATGGTTTGATGATCATATAGTTTGGCGGTCCAATAGTTTGATGGTACTACAGTTTGATAATACTATGGTCTGACGGTACTACGGTTTGGCGGTCCTATGGTTTGATGGTACTACGGTTTGATAGTACTATGGTTTGACTGTACTATGGTTTGGTGGTTCTATGGTTTGATGATCATATAGTTTGGCGGTCCAATAGTTTG
>JAOTRA010000032.1:6260470-6284076 GCA_026260255.1 Pseudolaguvia tuberculata
ACATACATACATACATACATACACACATACATACATACATACATACATACATACATACATACATACATACATACATATACACACACATACATACATACATACATACAGCACTATATGTGTACACCTTTTCTTTACTGTCACCAATAATTATTGCAGCAGTAGCAGTACTATGTAACTTGTTGTGAGAAAGAGGAAATTAGTCAGATATTGTAATATCTCTCTCTCTCTCTCTCTCTCTCTCTCTCTCTCTCTCTCTCTCTCTCTCTGGCACTGAACTGACTCTTCTAATCCAAACCCTTGAGCATGCCTTTACCTGTTTAGCAGAATGATTATAACAGAGTCAAACAGGTTTATATAATTCCTGCATAATTCTGTTTGTAACAGAAAGCGAGACTGTGTGTGTGTGTGTGTGTGTGTGTGTGTGTGTGTGTGTGTGTGTGTGTGTGTGTGTGTGCGCGCGCACGCGCGTGTGTGTGTGTTTTTAGAGATATTAGTCCTCTGTTAGCCTCATGTTGACCTCTGTCCTTAGAAAATTTCTGCTTGTCTTTTTAAACCTCACCGCTAGCATGTCTGGAGAAAGGCTTTTTGCTTTTTATGTAAATAGTGATTGATGATGCATCTTACCTAGCGTGTAGCATTTGACAAAAAGTATTGATGGGTGCTCTTAGTAAGTGTTAGTCGAGGTGACAGAGCAATCCATTTTAAGATGAATTACAGCACAAACTACCTTCATGGCAAAGTCGTGGGTTCTGTTTCATCTGCTGTTTAAGGGCTCACTGGATTCATGTGTACTGGACTGTAAGAGGATTGTCATTTCTGCACATCATTCGTTAACTCGCTACTAGCCTGTGCAAATCAAGACAAGGTTTTACATTCAAGGAAAATATTTGAATCTTCATTTCCTTTAGCTGGAACAAATATTTTATGTATATTTATTTCAGAAACGTGAAAACCCATAGGTAATCCAAGAAGCAGACATGGAAACCCCATCTCTAAATAGGTTAAGACAAACATGTTAACTGCTAACAAAATTAAAAAAATACATGCCATTAGGCCGTGGGAGGTGGGTTTAAAAATCTTATAGGTTGAGAATCGCCCCAGGCTGACAGAGTGGAACAACTTCCATATGTGGTTGCTGGCGCCCCAACCCACCACACCACGATGACAGCCTTGGACAGTACTTTTTATACAGTTATAGTTTGCTCTATCGACAGATTGGAGTAAGCAGTGAAAAGATTATGCCTGAAATTTGCATACGACATAATCACACAATGGCGTAATGGTTAGCATGGTCACTTCACAACAAGATGGTTCGGGGAGTTTGCATATTCTCCTTGTTTTTGTGTGGGTTACTTTGGGCACTCTTGTTTCCACCTACAGTCTAAAAACATGGACATTAGGTAGATTGGTGATTCTAAATTTCCCATAGGAGTGAGTGTGTGGGGTTGTTCGTCTTTGTCTGGCCCTGTGGGGATACATAAAAAAAAGGATCTTTTATGATTGACAATTTATCCCAGTGGGCGGCGCGGTGGTGTAGTGGATAGCACAGTCGCCTAACAACAAGAAGGTCCCGGGTTCTATTCCTGGTTCGGGAACCTTTCTGTATGTTCTCCCCGCGCTTGTGTGGGTTTTCTCCGGGTACTCCGGTTTCCTCCCACAGTCCAACAACATGCAGATTAGGTGGATTGGTGGTTCTAAATTGTCCATAGGAGTGAATGTGTGTGTGAATGGTTGTTTGACTATGTGTTGCTTTATGATGGACTGGCAACCCGTCCAGGGTGTACCCTCGCCTCTCGCCCTATGTGCGCTGGGATAGGCGCCAGCAGAGAATTAGGGAATAAGCATGCAAGAAGATGAATGAATTTATCCCAGTAAGGATATATACCGTCATACTGTCCAGCCGTAGTTGCTTTAATTTCTGGTGCTAGAGAGGAATGACTGGGAATCATCAACTTGTTAGTGAGTTGTTCTAGGAGATTGGTCTATCCATCTCCTTTTCTAAGTGGTGAAGGTTGTGTGCACCTATTACATGCCCTTTTCGCCATTAGGGCTAGTTTGCTCAGTACACGCTTCCTGCTTGGTGCCTGCATGGTTTGTTTAAGTTAGATAATGTGGTTGATCCTGCATGCTAGCCAGACTTAAAGCCCTCTCTTAAGCCTGATGATCGATGGACAGCCAGATTTTCCTAACCAGGCACGCAAAGAAACACAATTTCAGTAATGGCTACAATCAAGGAGAACTGCTTTCACCTTTTGACAAATGCAGGAGCAATATAACACAGCTAGACACTAGACAGGATGATACAGTTTGTGTATTTTAAAAAAAGAAAAAGAAAAGACTGGAGCTGCGAATTGGATCTGGTGCAAACGCTGGGTTGACAGAAGCTGATTTTAACAGATACTTGAAGTAGACCTCAGCCTATGAAACCATCCTGTTCTGGATTCAGAGCCCCACCTTCTAACTGCTGTATAAATAGATTCTCATGACAGGGCAATTCATCTTCAACCATGAAAACATCAACTTTAAAAGACAGCTTGTACAGACCCAGTGCTTGTTAAGGCCAGATCAGCAGTGCAGATGCCTGGGATGTAAACTCATGAAGAGAAGATTAATTTATCTGTCATCCCTGACTTTGACAGTTGCTGTAAATCTGTTTCAGGTCTGCATAGGAGGGGGAGAGAGAGAAAGAGAAAGGTTGGGGAAAGCATTTGAAAATTGGCACAAAAGATGGCCGCAGTGGATAGTAAAGGGAAAAAATTCAAATGGACAATATCAAACTAGTGCTTTCTCTCACATACTCACCTGGAATATTTTAAGTGTTCGTGTTGGATGATGTGCTAGGAGCTCATTGTTAAAAGAGAACATTTGGCAATAATTTCGAAGCATCCCTTTCACCCTTGTTTTTTTCCCCTTACTCTTGTTATCTTCAAGATGGTGGTCACGTAAGGTGCCCTGGAAAATGAATAGTGGGAGTGTCAGAACAGCCATTTGCTGTTTGATTGATGGAAGCAGGCGAGCTGGAGTGGTCCTGTTCTGTGATCTGCTGCATATGAACCGTGCCTGGCATTCCCTTGGAAGCAGTGCAAGTTTTTCAACACTGCATTATATTAAAGTTTGATATATCTCACCGGATCTATAACACACTCCAAGAAAAGTTCCAAGCTATAATACAGTAACAGAAGGTTAACTCGGAAGGTTAAAAAATAGGTCTCCGGATTTATTGAGTGAATTTGCAGTTGTTCAGGCTGATTGGTATTTTAGACTTTTCTTCTTCAATATGCTGCTTTGATATTTTCACAGATTTAGGTGGAACTTCAAGCAGTTTTGGTTAGTTTGGTTTGGTTGGTTCTTCCTACTTTGTTCCTTCTAATTACCAACATGTCTGCTTCCGGTGGAAAAAGATTTTGGTGGAAATATCGATGAACAGATGTGGATATAGTTACAGCCACATCCAAAGCATTTATAGCCTCGATAAAAACTCTACTGGATAACAATTTGCCATATGTACTTTGATGTCCGCCTGTCTTCAAATGGCCATTTTTGTTAGGATATATTTGTACCAGCCTTTTTCTAGCAAATGACTCCATATTATGAAACTGACTATGACAAAAATATAAAGTGTTTTACTACAACTATCTATAAAGGTGTCTTTGCCAGCACTGTTGTAATAACAGTTGCATTTTAGACATAACACGTTGAATGTTTATGTAGTGTGACCAGTCTTTGGGATTAAGAGGTGACAAATGTAAAATCAGATTCCCTTGATCTGAATTTACATGCAAATAGATTTTTGCCTTGATATCTCAGCTCTTGTCATGGAGGAATGATAGGGGGATGGTTGGGATGTATAAAGGGGTGGTGGATCTTGTTAATTAGCATGTGGAAAGAAAGTACTCCTGACAAGTAGTAACTGGGACCTGATAAATATGGTGACTAAACATTTCCCTATCCCTTTTGTCTGCCAGATCCTTCCAACTGAGAGGTTTAAGCCCCTTTTCACCTGAGAGGAAATCAAAGATAATCCAAAGTTTGATGTTGAGAAACTTCTCAGTGTGTGGATAAAGGAGGTCACCAAAATGTATGGGGCAATGGGTTTAAGCTGTAAACCCTAGACAAAGACTTCTTACAGCTGCGTTTCCCTGCTACTCTCAGAAGAGCTTTTTGCAAAGTTCTAAGCACCTTCTCTGTGCATGACTAAACCTATTGAGAGCCAAGAAGTTAAAGGAACTGAAAATCTTTTTAAAAAATCATATTTGCACTTTCAATTAAAAAAGAATCCTATGGATCAATTTGAGTAGGGGTTAGAGTATGTGAAAGTTCACTGTACAAGTGGAAAGACAGACGAATGGAATGATATATTATTCCTCAGCTTGAGCTGTAGAAATGCAGAAAAAGGTTGCTATGGAGATGCTGAAAAGGGATAGGCAGCCTATTTAACTCTAAACAAAGTCAATGTTGTGCATTTATTCTTAATGAATTTTTCTAGACTTTCTTTTCCAAAAAGATTGCTGAACTTTAACTATTGAAAAACTAAGTTCCAGTAAGTGCATCAAATCCAACTACAATATCATTTCAGGGTAGATTTTATATAGGGTTTATGGACGTAAACATACTGTCATGCTACAGAAAAATGTTTAGTAGTGTAAATAAATCAATACTACTTAATGAAAGGAGAAAACTGTAACTGTAAGTCTCTGCTGTCTCATGATGCATTTTCAAAGACTGATCATACGGATTAGACATTAGGCATTACAGGGCACTTTTTATGTGGTTAAGACCTTTCGAGGTACTTCCTTCCTTCAGGTCATGAGTAATGACCTTTCTCCCTTTCCCCCTTACTGATTCAGGCAACTTCACTATTTCTTTACTGCACATTTGCTTACCATAAGAATGTAATTTTCAGCTATAACGTCCCTGGACTTGGCAGGAGATTGGGGTGGGAATGATGGGGAATGGTCTATTTCTTGCCAAAGCAACAGCCATGGATGATCTAGAGCTGTGCCCTGGAGGATGGGTTAGCCACATCAGGGCAATGTGCTGTCACACTGTGGAAAAATGATTAATCTCTCCTTGCTTCCTTTTATCCCTGAAAGATTTGTAAGCTTGCGTAACCCCACTTTTTCTTGGATAAATGTTGCTAACATGCATAAGCAGATCTTCATCAGACACTCTCTGATCAATAATTGACTGCATGATTATCATTTAGCACTGAAGCGAGAGTAAGAGGATAGCTGCACTGTGTGTCTGTGCATATGTGCCAGATGCACAGTCAGCTTGCAGACATGGGGACCGATTTTGGCCGATATCTGCAACTGTTAATATGTTAAAGCCCTGATGAAAGGGTTCTGTACATGACAATTATGGTTGCTTTATAACAGATATGCAATGATTCACAGGCACATGAATGGCAGAGACATCATTTTCCAAAACAATTATTCAATAGCTTTGTCTCTAGGTTATTGAAAAGGATAAGACAGAAAACAGGAATTGATGGCAATCTGTGATTACAATAACACAATTAATGGTGTAAAGTATTTGAATCTCTCAAAGGCCATTGCACCGTGCCCTCTCCCGTACTGTTACAAAACAGACAACAGTACCAGTTTGACAGCTCCAAGTGTCTGAGGCCAAAGAAATAATTGATAGCAGGCTGCCTGCATCCAAGGTCCTTTAGCTGTAATTGCAAGCAGAATGTGACTCTCTGATCTCACCAGTGGTATTTGCCATGCCAAAACAGCCTGGCTTTGACAGATTGCCTTCCTGCAGTAATAACTTAGGCATGTTTGCTGCTTTCTCACACAAGGCCACGTAGCCTTCCTACCACAAAACCAGCTGAATGATTATTTTATGCCGAGTTTTTATTTCACTTCTACTCCCGTTTTTGACAGACCACTCTCACAATAATGGTTTTATTTTATAAGTGCCAAAAAAATTCAAGACATGCTTTTTTCCCTACGCACTTCTTATTTCAATGGCAGAGAATATTTGTGAGTAATAAGCTTTTGTAGTAGTTCTTGGGTGTTGCTAGATATGTGTGGTTGCAGTTTATGTCCGCCACGGAGTGATTTTCCTCTAAACTTTTATTTAAATTGTTAATGTTACAAACCACATTTTCATGAAGTGTTTAGCAGCCTCTGATTTTAATTCACTCTGTGTACCTTTGGGATACCTTTACAGTGTGGAAGTGGTTACAAAATGACCATGCCTGTTGAATAAGTGTGAAAAGTCAAGCTATCAGAGCCTTATTCTTCCCTCTGTGTGTCTTCTCACCATGTCGTGTCTACACCAGACAGCACACTGTGATATTGTCAGCCAGCATTTCCTTGATGGGTTGTAATAATACTAAATAATACTTAGTCCCCTGCCAACGTGATAGAATCTCCCCTTGGAAAGCTCAGAGGACCCCTGTGTGCTCCTTTGCAGTAGCTTGTGTTCTCCATTGGAGTCAGAAGCCTGCCAGCTCCACCCTATGGCTGTCCAAACAAGGTTTCTCAACAGGCAATGACATCAAAAAGACTTGCTTAAGGTCTACTGGAATTCCAAACGGCAGGATGTTAGTTTCAGTTATTTATTTCCCTCCTCCCAAATCTATAAATAATATGGGTCACTTAAAGGTAGCTGCTCCCTATTACAGTCATGGCTTTTTCCTGACATTCTTTACTTCTGATCGACATGTACAGCTTATTGATATGCCACAGATTTAATATTGCACTCTATCCTAATAGCCACTGTTATTACAAGAATAGTTCATGGAAGATAATACCCCCCCCCCCTTCCGACCAGAACCACACAAGACACATCGCAACTTTAACTGGACTAAACATAGAAGTTTTAAAGGTGGACACAATGTGCAAATGTAAATAAAGTTTATTGGGGCTGTGGGGTCAGGTCTGGCTGGATTTATGGCTTTGGCATTCACCCTGCGGTCATCAGTCATCCCTCCCCCTGCTATCTTTAGCCAGACCCTGGTATCACAAGACCTCCAGCTGAACTACAGCTGACCTGCTGCATCCAACCAGCTGGGTTTTAGATTCTTTAATGAAAACCATTCAGGGCCCCTTAATAATTGTGCAACTATCGAGCGGGTTTTCCTCTCTATCACCCTTGCGCTTCCTCTCTCCATTTTTAAGCGAGCACACATCTGCTTCAGCTGGTTCTGAAGGTCTTCTGTAAAACTGGGTTAATTGAAAGACTTGTAAGGCATGTCGAGGACAAGTCTCTTCCCTAGTGGTTGTGATGTCACCACAGAGGCCTTGAAGAAAGTCTGTGTTTATTTGGAGTGCTCTTGGTTACCCAGACTGATTCCTGCGAGCACTAATCGTTTCATTGTTGAGCTAAATCAAGAAAAGCTTCATTTAACTGAATAATTCAATCATTCATTCATCTTCTTACCGGCTTATTCCTGAATTCGGGGACACAGGGGTCTGCTGTGCCTATCCCAGCACACATATGGCGAGAGGCCAGCACATTGGACGGGTCGCCAGTCCATCTCAGGGCAACACATAGACAAACAACATTCACACACACATTCACTCCTATGGACAATTTAGAATCACCAATCCACCTAATCTGCATGTTTTTGGACTGTGTGAGGAAACCAGAGTACCCGGAGGAAACCCACACAAGCGCGGGGAGAACATGCAAACTCAACACTGCACTGAAAGATCCCGGGCCGGGATTCGAAGCCGGGACCTTCTTGTTGTGAGGTGACTATGCTATCCACTATGCCCCCCCCCCCCCCGCCTATGGGAATAATGTATTTTGCAAATCACTGTACTTCCACTGTGTCTGGAAAATTGAACAGCTTGAATCTGTCATTGTTTTAATACCTGTATAATTCATCCCAACTATATAAATAAATAAATAAATAAATAAATGATAGATTTCATGGCTATAGATATTTTTGCTCTTTTTTGGATTAATTAACATATTTGTGGAAACGTGTGTAATGTACGTGAGGCTTGTTTTGCTTTCTGTTGAATCCTGGGCACATGGTTTTTTATTCCTGCTCTATTGTTTTGCCATGAAAGTGATTAATGTAGAGAATTAAACAGAAAGTCATAGATGTATATTCCTGTAGAGTGAAAATGTGCTTAATGTTGCATAAACATAATGGAGTTGGCAACCTTTCAACTCTTCCTTCTGGGGTATATCACTGAGCTATATAAAATAATGTGGTGTGCTGCAAGGGCTAAGTCAAACCTTAATAAGGGGTATGGGCCTCTTTAAGCAAAGTGACATTTTACTTAATTGTACTCCATAAAAGTTGCAATAACATCATTCCAATAAGTTGTTTGCTTGCCTGCCTGCTTGATAAATGACCAACTGGCTGGGACAGAAGCTGACCTCTGGAGAATATTTCACTATAAACTGCAAAGTATTTGCCAGCTCTTTAGACCCGCAGTGTGTTTGTGTGTGAATGCTAAACATTAGTGTGAGGTTGTTTTTTATTCTTCTTGGATTCGACCGGATAGAAAACAAGTATATAATTCTTTATTTGAGTAGGTTTTATGAGCTAACTAGGTACATGGATCAGGATATATTGGCGCTGATATTATCCAGTTTTAAACACATAGACGGGAAGTGGCCAAGACAAAGCGGTAGCTGAGCTGGTGCGCTCTGCCGATAAGAGTTCGTGCACTTGTCTCTGCTTTCTGAAGAGGAGGGGACACCTGTCTGAATTCCTCTCCGTATCCGGCAGCGGCTCTTTGATCTGAATGACAGTTTCACTGCATTAGTGGGAGTGTTACGCTTAATCCTTTAGCTCTCCTCCCTTTCTTTTGGTCCAGTCAGAGACTGATGTTGGACGGCCTAAATCTTAATCAAATATCTATGCCATGACTGCACAAACATGCGCTATGTACAGAGTGTTTTTAAGTGTGCTATGAAAGGTCCATTGTTCATGTGGGTATGAGTTCACACAAATGTGATGTTTGCGGATATCTTATGGTGAAAGCGAGGACACTGCGTTTTTATCACATGACTTTTTTAAAAGCCTAGTCAGTTCTCAAGTTTCTGTAAATGTATTAAAAAAAGAAAAACAATCGGTAAGCTTTTGTATAATTCATTATGAATTATTGTGATAGATAGATAGATAGATAGATAGATAGATAGATAGATAGATAGATAGATGTCATTCTTGTCATCTTCTGTCATTTTCATATCATAATGTACATTTGGACACTACCAAAATAACATTGTAGCAGAATAACATCTAAGATACATAAAATAACAGGAGGCGGTGCGGTCGCCTCACAACAAGAAGCTCCCGGGTTAGTTTCTCAAGCTGAGTGGAGTTTGCATTTTCTCCTCTTGCATGTTGGGGTTTCCTCCGGGTACTCTGGTTTCCTGCCACTGTCCAAAAACTAGGTACATAAGGTTGATTGGTAATTCTAAATTGGCCATAGAGTGTGTGTGCAAGTGGTTGTTTGTCTATGTGTGGCCCTGCGATAGACTGGCAAACTGTCCAGGGTGTACCCCTACCTCTCGCCCTATGTGTGCTGTGATAGGCTCCAGCAAACGCCTGTGACCGCGAATTAAAGAATAAGCGGGTCAAAAGATGATGATGATAATGACAAATATGAAAATGATGTTAATGACAAATAAGGTTAAAGCACCAATGTTGCTTGGAAGACCAGAGCTGGATTCAAACCTTATTTCTGCCAGTCTGCCAGCATTGCTTCCTTAAAATGTGATATAATATATTTCTTGGTGCTGTAAAGTATATGTGATACCTAAAGACATTACATCACAATAAATGTTTTCATTTCTATGAGGTAAACTTTGATGTGTCTCCTCATTGCATAATTTCCACAACAGTATATAATGCTATTTAACATTGTGTCCAATTGTTTAGAAAGTGTGATCTTCGTGTTTAATCTGTAGCTTGTTAAGGTGAGACTAAGATTTCCCTATGGACACAAGACTTGCATGTGCTAACATGTTTATTCCACCCTTTGCCTACCGTCGTTTGTTGTCAAGCGTCGTTAAGACTACAGATATCTGAAACAAAACAATAAAGGGGAGTATTGTTGACTCCATTTAGTGCTGGTAGATCAAGTGACAGATTTACACTAAAGACTACACAGTTGCCTAATCACCACCCCCTCAACAGCTGATCACTACAGCAGTTTCTCACCGATTCGCAGTCCTAGTGGCTTTTAAAGAGTATGACAGTATCTCTATACAAAACACATATAGAACAATCAGGGTGTAAAACCTACCACACTGACGAAAAATTTAAATTCTGATCTCATCGCAAATTCTTCCTTTACCTGAACACCTGCTGACTATTTATTGTCATTAATAATCATTAAGTTCAGCATCTCCATTTTGTGGGTAACTGATGACCTCACACAAATGAGCCATCAACTTCTAAAATGTGAGCAACAACTCAGCTGGAATTATTAATCTATTTTATGCCATTCCTTATTGATTTTTCTACCTAGTAGTTTATTCCTGGCAGTAAAAACACACCCTGGCTGAGGATTTACAGCCCCAAAGGCCTTGCCTGCCAGGGCTGCCATTATGAACAGATGAAAGCTGGAGGGTAGCCGGCGCCCTGGTGCAATGTGGGATATTGTTTAAACAGCGTAAAATAGGCCCACTCATTTACACAGCCGGATTGCAGAGTGGAAAAAATAAACGTCTGTAATGCTGCGTGTAGCAGGTGGCACTACTTTAATATCATTATAAAATATATCATAGAGTTGATTGGCAACAAGGCCCTCTTTTGGGGTTTAACACTTGAAGGAGACAAAGTGTGCACCTGGAAGAATGGTAAAATATTTTAGTTCAAAGTTGACTGCATAGTATTTGTTACAAATTTATTTGTTTGCAATTTGTCACAATGCAGCGTCGCGCACATTTTTAGAGAATTCTGTCAACAAGAAATTCCCCATCTTTATTTCTCTCTCTCTCTCTCTCTCTCTCTCTCTCTCTCTCTCTCTCTCTCTCTCTCTCTCTTTCCCTTTCCCTTCTCTCATCTGAATTACCTGCTGGGTCAGAGCTCTTTTATGCTGTTGTTGTGACGGGTAGATTTATAAGGCTTGAAATTTGTACAAATCAGTTGTCATTCACCACGAGCTGTCAATGTGTCAAGCTGTCAGACCTGCTGTGAGGGGGGGGTGGGGGTGGGAAGGAGGTGCCTCGAAGGGGGTGGAAGCTGCGTGAAGTGGGCAACCACAGAGAAAGGAAAATGAGTTCAAACAGACATGAAACGGAGCTCCATTCTTCCTGCTCCATGCCCCTGCGGAGCCGCCATTGATTTTCCTTGATGTTGAGCAACAGCATGCCGAAAATGACATGCCTCCTCCATCGGTCTATTGCCGCTTACTTATTGTCTTTTAAATGGCAGGAAATCATTTGGAGGAAAATACAGGGTCGTCCAGTTGTGTGTTGGGTTTTTAAATGGTCGAGCAGATTTCAGTAGCTTATTGCTGTATGTGTACGTCCGAGGGTGATTATGCAATTATGCTAAGGTGCCGATGGGCCTGTTTGTCTATATATTTAAATCTAAAAGCTCTTCATATAGCTTTGGTGAAGAACGAAACTCCATCCAGGTGAAGGTACAGGAAGCGAACAACTTTTACTCACATCAGCGGCTGGTTGCTTTGCAGAGTTTAATTCTAATAAGCACATTGTGTCTTTTTTCTATCAATTTCTTTGTACTACTTAAGATACACAGAATTATTGGAAACAATAATTGAGGACAAGGCTGGGACAACTCTAGACACACAGTTTCAGACACACCCATTTATACTAACAATTTAAATGCAAGCTTAAAATATTTTGGACTGTGGAAAGAAACTACCATACCTGGAGAAAACCCCCAAAGCACAAGCAAAGCAGGTTTTAAGCACTCAAACCCATAAGTCTGGATGTATGCTTTATCTCTTTGTCGCCATCTCTGTTTGAAGCCTGCAGTTGCGTGTTATTTGTGTAATTATCTTCTTTCCATGTCTTGTGCATGACTTTTAAGCTGGGAAAAAGCTCCTGTTTTGCTATGTGTTGGTTTTGTTTAATTAATTTGAGATTATTTTAACCCAAAAAGTTATGGACAATATCTTTAAGATGGCTTTCCTTTTACTTGGATCTTGGAACCTCTCTAAGTTCCTTCTAAGTTTTATCAATGTGAATGTTTTGTTAATTCACTTTCTCAACATGTGATCGCTGCTGTGATGTACATTTGAAAGCAAACAACAAGTAGACAATCTAAATTACATAAAACTCATCAAACATCTATGCTAATGAAGTAGAGCGTAACTTCCTTAATGACTGTGTTCTGTACATTTTATGCAGCTGATTGGTAACACTAACCGTTTGATTCTATTGAACAATCTGGCCTCATACACTCTGTTGAAGAATCTGATCAAGATGTTCTTGGCATTGAGTCATACCATGTGACAAGCCATAATCTAAATCACACAGCTTAACTTTACTCCGGTTGAACAGTTTTCATGTGATAGGACGTCATTGAGTTTGGGTGGACGGGGAACTTCATAGCAAACAAATCATTCATCATTTGTCTTATTCAGTGGGATTTAATTGTCAGCAGCATGTTCTTCCTGCAGATTTACAGTACAGTTCTTGTCTTGGCATCAAGGTTTTAAAAGCTTTAAATCTGACAGGATACTGCTTGACACTACCAAAACATTTCAGACAATATTAATGGTGTAATGTTCAGCCAAGTTTATGTTGGACTTTATTTGAGCTATGGATCTTCTGACATTATACAAGTCTTTATCTATCTATCCGCCTTTCCGTCTGTCTATCTGTCCATCTGTCTGTCTGTCTGCCTATCTATTTTTGATTGGTAGTTAGCTGAAGTCTGTGTAATATGTGGGATAAGGCTTTGATTTCCTCATGCATTCCTGGCGCTCATACACCTCCTGCTTGGCACCAATCCAGCTTCTGTGCCCTGTACACATCTGGTTTGTTTTGTTTTGGCTTTAATTAGCCCTATGATTTCTTTTGGAGTCAGTTTAACTGATCCATCATCTGTGGGAGCATGCAGGAAAGAGCAAGGGTGCAGAGAGAGCGAGCAGGGAAGGTGACACTTGAGTAACATTCGGCACCAATAGGTAAAAAATTAATCAAAAATTTTCGCATCACCATGAGCAGCTGGCCGGCCTGGCCCTGGCGCCTTTGAGTGGGAGGGTTCCTTTGAGAGTGGAGCATGATGCAGCCCGAGTTTGTCTTGCAAAAGTGCAGCTGTCCAAAACATGACAGCTACAGCATTAGCAAGGCCATTAAGAGGTGTAGAACATTTCCAGGGAAATGCTTTGAAAAATGACAATGCAAGCTCCTGTGCAATATTAATTACAACAAGCAGGCGCTGAAAATAAGTTAAAATCTGGCTGAGCGGAACATGTGTCCATGTGTTATTTGGCTTGCTCTGGCTCTTTTGTTTGAGCAAGGATTTTATAGGCTTGTTAAATAAACAGACTTATGAATATGTGGGTGGTGTTTAAAACAATGGCTCACTGTTTTTTTTTTACGTTGTTACTTTAGATGTTGTAGAGGTTGACCTGTTTAATCTTGTTGGTATAAATAGGAAAAGTAGGACTTTTGCTTCCATTGGGCTTGGACATGGTTTTTTCTTGTTTAACAAGGGTCATCTCTACTGCTAGAATGCTTTGGTTTGCAAATAACCCCCATGTTTTGTTCAGATTACATTCATTTGCACTTTTTTGTTAATTGTCAGGAGCTCATTTGTGCATTGTAATGGAAATAGTTTGCAGCATGTGGGTGTTTCAGAACTTTTGAATCACAATGCCTAGTTTGTTTATCTGCCACTCTTAGCTGTTTTTAACATGTGTTCATGATCACAATCATATTCTAATTATAGGGAGACTACAATTAGTGACTGGTGCTTTGTTATGGGTTTAGTGACTCCGGATATATTGAAAGATCTGAATGTGTAGCACAGCCTTTGTGCTGAACTCGCCTCCAGACAATCCAGATTGATGAAGGCGATTTAGAAAAATGGAAGGCCTCCCCAAAGTCCAGTGTTTGCCTATTAAAGTCAGACACCCGGTCTGTGGTAAGTCTTATAATTGACAGTGAAACTGCATCTGATGACAGGCAAGCATTTTAATGAGGTGATGTGTACATAAATCAAAGCGTTGTTAGTTGCACACTTATTTTGATTTCGGTCCAAAGCCAACAAAGCCAAGTTTCCACAAGAGGAAAACAGACGAGTTGAGGGAAAGGGTATTATTTAATCCTTTTACTCTGCCTGTGGTTTAACTTTTTGGAACCTAACATCTGTTGGTAGATAGGAAATTAATTTCCAGTCCCTGCTTATAAATCAAGCATGTAAAACAGGACCTGGACTCATTGACTAATTAGAATCAAAGGGACAGAAATCCATAACTGCCTGCCTTCACTCCAAATGGTTATTTTAATTGGATGTAAATAAACTCTCGCTGTTTTTGTATGTGTTGTAAACAGCTGAATGCTTCAATTAAGCAGGAATCCAGCAGTAGTGGTTTAGGAGCAGCGTGCAGTACAAGTACTGACATATGGAGGTGATCTGAGCTCCCCCATGCTTTCAGCCACCCTATTTTCATACGGTGCGTGAGAAAGGGAGATAATTTTCGGGGGTGTTTTTTGCCAGCATAATATTATAGTGTGTCATAAATAAATGGTTACTCCTTTGGTACTAAAAGTTTTCATTAAAACCTGCCCGAGTTTTGTTATTGACACTGCGGGTTGCCTATGTGAACGGGAATGAGGTAAAATTTATCAGTGTGCTTTTCAGCACCTAATAAATCATCTAAACAGGAGAGCCATATGGCAGATAAGACCTTGAGAATGGAGGCTTTAGTCGAGGAAGAGTCAAATCGAGTGAAATCAGAGCAGCATCACAGCGCCATCACGGCCTGTTTTCCTCTCATCCTCTCTCCCTCTGAGAGAGGCAATATCTGCTTATTTTACACGCCATTTTCTTGTTCACCTTATCACCTCTTTGTCACTTGTTTTCTTCTTTTTAGGAGGGGGAGAAGAAAGAGAGGTGAAAAGAGAGCGAGTGAGAGGGAGGCAATTGTAGCGAGTGCGGGAGTGGGTAGAGATAAGGTAGAGCGAGAGGGAGAGAGGGTCCAGGGCGGTGCTCTGACTGATGGCGAGGGATGATGTATGTAGCGGCTATGTCCCCGCTCTCCTCTGGCCCTTTGTCATTAATCATGGCCATTAGCTTCTTTTTTGGCCGCCTTGTCTGAAGCAACCTATGAAAAGCTTTCCCTTTCCCCCTCCCTTTACAGCCCACACCAGGAAAGGCCTTACGTGCTCGCCTGGCTGTCAGAAGCTTCTTTTTATTCTGTTCCTAATATCAGACAGGAATTCTAATTTGGAAAATGAATAATACATTCTAATGATGGCGTATGATGTTTGAGAAAAACGAATGAGTTCAGAATTGTTGGCTTAAATAGAAATAAATATCAATTAGTCATATTAGCTATTGGGTTTCCTGGTACATAGTTACTATTTTTATTATTGTCAAAAATAATTATTGTACGATGTACAATTAGCGAGTAAAATTACTTCGATTTGTTAGTAGAGAATCACTGCTCATTGTATGCTGTACACTTATGCTATATGCTTAACACCGGTAAATGTTTGTGAATGTGAATTAGCAGTGATCCTCTAGGAACAGCTTTAATTTGACCGAAATCAGCTCGCCTGGTGCAGGTTGTTTACCATCTAAAAAGAATTAACTGGTATGTGAGAGATACATACGTATTCTTTTTAAATTTTAAATATAAGTTTATTACATTTCAATTATTCACAGTTTATATAGACACTAGTCCATTATTAATGGAATAAATTCTACTTGAACTTTTCCTGACCTTGTCCTGTTTTTTGTAAAATTATTCTGTTTAATTTTAGATAAATGAATACTTATTGAAATAAACACTGAGAAAACATAGTTATGTATATACAGTTTATATTTGGAAACTATAATACACATTGATCAGAGTTTATTCTGAGAGTGCTTACCATATCCAAAGCTAGTAAGAGGATAGATGTGTGGCCCAGATTGTTCTTGTTGTCTTAATGAGAATAAACAATTGGCCAGCAGAGTGACCATAAGATGTAATAGAGATATATAGCAGCCTGGTGCCTGTGAGCCTCCCTTTTTGTTTCGTAAACTGAGAGTGACACATATACTAAAGCGCCATCAGGCCCGGTGCCACTACCCACCTTCCATCTGCATGCTTCTCGCCCTCTCCATCTCGCCTTCATGCATCATGCTTAGACACTGGAATTATCACTGCCTTTAACATGCTATATCATTATAAAGACATAAGGCTTTTTTTTCCGTCCACACAAATTGAGCTGTATTGATTTAGTGCACTGTAATCACATGGTAAGGGTGAGGGGTGTGTTTACTTTGCAGGCACTTTAATGAGTCTTGAGCAAAGCTGCTGTTTTTCCATTCTCACTTTATAATATTGAAGCAACTATAAGAAAAAAAAAATACTACAATGTACATTTTCTGTTTGGTTATTTGAATTATTTATGTTTTTTTTTATCCTTAAACTACCTTTATTTGGAACATTGCTGATAATAAATGGCTAAACAAGGTAAACACCTTATTCAGCAGGTGTACTCGTAAAAGCATATTTGAAAATAGTGTGTTTTATTTTGCGAAGTGGAGAATCCTCACCCTGGAGGATTTATATAGGCAAGATCAGCACTTGTCTCAGCAAGCCCAGAGTGCCTCTTGTTAGGCAAGCAAGCCCGAAGATGACTGATTTTGACAACATAATTTACATTTTCGTATGAAACAACCTGCACCAGGCAAGCTGATTTCGGTCGGATTAAGCTGTTCGTCTCCGTCACCAGATAACTATTGCAATCTATCAACGCTCACGGTTTTCCAATAACCCGTCTCTCCGCCCAGCCCAGGGGACTGCGAATTGATCTGGAAAATAGAGAGCAAAATTGCTGCTGCAACTTCATAGAGGTTCACAATTACTGAATCATGCAGATGTCAGTAATTCCATAAAACTGATATGGGGTAATGAAAACATCTGACTGCTAGATGGGGTGTGGATTTACGACTGCATTAAGAGGGGAAAGAGTCTGCGATGACAGTTTTGTAGCTGGGCTTCTGTTGTTTCACACGCTTAAAGGGCCAGATCAATTAGCGTCTGCAGCCCCGACACGGCACCTCTGACAATGCTTTTATAGCAGCATGAAAAATGCATGTGTTTCAGAGGGAGATTTTGGAGCCATTAGGTGTCCACATATATGATTTCATGTGAGTGCACATTTACGATGATGTATTGCGCTAGCGTTATGTCGCTCCCTATCAGCAGTAAAACATGGCCTTTCTCATAGTGCCATAATAAAAACGTTTAGTCAGCCCATAATGTTTGTCCTCAACTTTGACAATTAAACTGACCAAAGATTAATTGACTTTCAGGCCTGTCTGTGTGTTGAAAGAGTACGGCTAGAAACATGATCCCACTCTGCTTTTATGGTTCACAGCATAGAAGAACATGATCATTTTTTCCCTAGAAGTCCATTAGTAGGTAAGGATATTCGAGTTTAACGTTCCTTCAACACTACGTTTATCTACAGTGAATGATGAAATGTGTAATGATTCATTTATACTTTATACTAATCTTTCAGCGATTAAAAAGGTAGATTAACTCCCTTTAATATTAATTTTCTGCTGCTGGAAGAAACTCATTCCATCCCCACCTCTCGATTCTACTATTCTCTCCATGATCCACTGCTTTTGCACTTATTTCACCCTTTTTCCTTAAACCATACATCTAATTCTAATTAAACAGGCATTAGGTCTCTCTCTCTCTCTCTCTCTCTCTCTCTCTCTCTCTCTCTCTCTCTCTCTCTCTCTCTCTCTCACCGACTCTCCCCCTCTCCTCTGATGCTATCAAGCTCTGAAGGTTCTTATTACTGTAATAAGTGTGAAGGGAATCTCAGCCTGGCAATTCATATGCACTTGCGGACGGGATGTGCGGGAATTTGCATAACCTGTTAAGGAGATATGTGAGGTCCAGCATGATTGAATTTCACAGCACAGTGCTGTTAATTAATAATGCCGTAGATGTGACAGGCCTTTATCATGCACTGCGGATTGGTGATGATGTGTGTGCCAGTGCCGGTGCAGGCAGGCGCTGCCATTATGATGGCAATGGCCCATGCTGTAATGAAGTCGGAGTAAAAAATTGCTTGTAAATATTACAGTAATTTACGGGTGACATGGTTGCTGCAGAAATACAGTACAGTTGACATAACATAAGCAAATTCTATATTTACAGTAAAAAATGCTGTATTACCTTATGTAGTATAGAAAAAGCATTTTTGCTCTTTTGACTGATTTACATAGAACAGATAATTGTGTTAAGGCGAGAAGGTAAAGGTGTTGGGATTTAAAACAATAACCACTCAGCCATTATTAAGCAGCACTTAATAGATATGTTCCTATTAGCATTTCTAGCATTCCTGTAGCATTAAAGTGACAATAGGTGATTTTCGTGCTGCAAATTTCTATCTAGCCTAAAATTCTCTTCACACCAGGATAGCAATAAAAAGAGAAGTAGTCTAAACAGTAGCCATGAATGACATATCTCTGAGGTGAAAAAACCCCAAGATATTTAATATGTATTAGACATTATAGTCTCAAATTTTCCTTTCAAAAATAATCTTTACAATGAGTATACTACTACTACTTATACTATACAATAAGATGTGATGGTCAGGGTTGTCAATGCAAGTATGCATTGTATAGGCAACCCTGCAGACTGTAATGTGTATAATTACTATTTGAATCATTTCTATAGGATAACTAAGAAATTAGCAATAGGGTGATTGTATTATGATACAAACTACGCATTGCTTATAGTTTGTATTTGCATGCTTTCTTAAAGATTCTTAGATGTCCAATTTTGGTTCAGAAGCAGTGGTTATGCCTTAAAACGCCGCTTTGGTTATGCCCCGGCTCAAGGTTACCCCGAGAGGGAAACTATGTATGCAAAACATAGTGGTGTACTTTAATGTGCAGGCTCCATATGCCAGGGAAAGTGTAGTCGGCAGCACTGCCAGCTGCTTCGGCTTTAATATTCTACCTTCTCTCTGTCGTCCCTGTCCTTTTGGCCTCTCTCTGTTTTACTGCCAGATTAGGTAGCAGTAATTGCCAATTATGTTGATTCTTTTATGATTTGGACTTCACTCGAGACTGGACTGAAACAGTGCATATTTCATGTACACCACATATGGTTTGAGACATTTGGCCCTGCAGTGACATAGCAATTGGCCAAATGGTAGTGTAGAAACAAGTCCACGTGGGGCACTAAGGTTACTCAGATGACATGTCTTTTAGGAGGTAGGAAGAAAGTGTTTTGGACAGTCTTTAACAGTCGGGGCTTGTTTAACTGCCTCTTTCCATGTGCTGTTTCTTTTTTTAAATGATGGCATCATTATCTGGGTTGGCCTCTGGGTTTACTTTAAGTGACTTTAAAATTTTTGACAATACGGACAACATATTTAGCATTGCTAATTACCTACTGCAATATGGTTGTAGGCTATGACAGTTTGTGTGTATTTTGTAATACAGTGGTGGGAAAGCACAACATCTATTTACCTGTTAAGATAAGAAGTGCTACTGTTGATGCTATGAGCTATGTTGGTTGGACACCAGACGTCATACCATAGACTGCCGGATATGACATATACAACAAAGTTGACGGTGGTATTGATAAAGAAGTACAGTATTTCTGGGAAATGTGTATTTCACGTTGTTTACCAGTTCGCCAAAACAACCAAAAGTTTTCCAATTAAAGAGTAAACCGACTAAATGGATTTAATTTTCATTTGGAATTATTAAAGGTATACAATGTTTACAGACTTTTAATATTTGTGACACCAGTAATCAAGAACTGACTGTAAAGAAATTGTCATTGGTTTCTTAACCTGTCAGTAAGAAGATCTCTTGGTCGGGCCTTAGCCATTTACAGCGTACAATAGTTCCAAATTGTTGATTCTTCTCTTTGCTTTTTGGGTTTGTTTTGGGGTTAAAAACTTTGTAAATTACATTTAGTTGAACTGTGTAAAATAAATCTCTGCCTTTTCCTAATTGTTTTGCATAGTCTTATTGTAATTTTATGAGCACACTCTATTAGGAACCTATTTTCCAAGTCACTATGGAGTTGAGCCTGACTCAAGCTAAATTATTAGCTGTGTGAACAAAAATCAATTCATTTATAGATGCTGGTTTATTAAGCATTTTTGCATTGTAGCTATTCCTTTGGGCTAGACTATCAAGTAACTCATGACTGACTGCAGCTACACCTGAAACGTTGCTGTGAACTCATGACCCTTGACCCTGGATTAGGGAATAATCGGGCACAGAAGATAAATGAGTATTCATAAGCCATCTTTCTTTAATACGCCGCCATCTTGCTATGTTCCAAGAGGAATGAAGCATTGTGGCACCGTGTTTCCGACTTGACAGACACGCTAGCATTATAACTTCCCCAATATTGAAATTAAATAATGCATTTTCCCTCTTGTATTTTAATTCCTTAGAATTGTAGAAATAAGAAATTACCCAGTGTAAACAAGTTAAACACCTTATTCAGCAGGTGTACTTGTAAAAGCAGTACAATTAAATTACGTCAGTGTCCAGTGTCATTAACCTACCTCAGTACTGAAATTTACACACACACACACACACACACACACACACACACACACACACACACACACACACACACACACACACACACACACTCACTGCCACTGATTAATGGCTAATGATTGATTAATACTCTGGCTTCTGACTACATCTTAAAGAATCAACTGATTTTACCAAACGCTTTATTTTTTCATAATCATTTATTTCCTTATAGTAATTGCAGAATATATATCCTGTGTATGTTAATTGAAAAGTTTCCCTTAGTGGGGAAAGTAATCTCCACTGTGTACTAGTTAGGGTAGGTCTCAAATGGCTTGGGTTAGCTTATTAAGCTATAATAATGCTGTAACACAGCTGAGCCATATGCAGCAAGCGCTATTGAAGGAAAACTCTTTATTCAGTTATGTCTGCACTGTAATTATTAACAAATTGATGCACTTGGCTGTGTTGGTAAGCCTTGGGTTTGCTCTCAAAACAAATTTAACAAAGGTGCGCACTGCAATTAATGCAAACTTGCTGTGCTTGTTGTCATGCCACTCAATCTGAGAGAGAGGAAAACACAGCAGCATCACACGCAATTAAACATCAAATGAGACATGCCTGCTTTCAAACTGTTTATATATCTGTAAATGAAGTGTATTTTATTACAAGTGCTTAACATGCACCTCTTGTCCTGCCATTACAGAATCAGAACATGTGAAGGCTATAAACGTCTACCACCTCTACCACACAGACCAGTACTGGTAGTTTTGCATTCTAATCTGTTGCTAAAGCAGTACCTAAAGGGACTAATAGAAGGGTCAGCAGGTTTATCTGAAAGGTAATAGTGTTTAAATAAGGGAAAGGGGAAATGTATTTTTCTCACATAAATGATTTTACAGAGTCTCAGCAGAGGCAGACTTCAGCCCAGGTCTTCATAAACAGGAATCATATCATACTTGTAGTATCAATAAAGTTGGCAGGTTATTTAAGATCTTTTAGCAGGTTACATGTGTGTGGTTGTTGGTATGTGTGTGGCCCTGCGATGGACTAGTGATCTGTACTCTTGCCTTTTGCACCATGTATGCTAGGATAAGCTACAACAGACTATTATGACACTGAATTAGGGAATAAGAGTGTTAGAAGATAAATGAATGATAGCAGTTTACAAGCTTATATTAAGTTTTAGTTGTGACAAATATAGAAACAGCGAAACCGGCAACATAAACACTGATTCAGCATCATACCATAACTAGAGCACCTTCAGGTAACTGGTACAGACTGTCAGCACAAAATCACAAGCTAATCAATATTACCACTATAGACATGTTGCAAAAAAACAAACTCTGATTGGCAGTTATATACTGTAATAACATTTTAATAGTTATTCCAAAAGTCACATTTACTCGGCATACACACCAATATGATAAACACATTCATTCATTCATTCATTCATTCATTCATTCATTCATTCATTCATTCATTCATCTTCTAACTCCTTAAAGATGATACTCTTATTCCATAATTCGGGGTTACAGGGTTTTTTTGGAGCCTACACTAGCCCAGATAAGGCAAGAGGAAAGGGTACAACCTGGACAGGTAGCCACACATAGATGAACAACCAAACACACACACACACACACACACACACACACACACACACACACACACACACACACACACACAAACATCGTCGGCAGCCAAGTGAGACGCATTTATTTTTTTTTCATCTCTTGATTGTTGCTGTTGTCTCCCAAGGGGATTGTGTTCACTGGCTTTGGAGCAGAGAGAGAGAGAGAGAGAGAGAGAGAGAGAGAGAGAGAGAGAGAGAGAGAGAGAAAATGAATGAATGCGTATGGAATGGAAGTGGGCCAAGCGTTTGCCGCAGTAGCGGAGGTAAAGCGACAGAAGAGCAGAAAAAGAGTGAGAGAATCACAGGAGAGGAAGGGGTAGAGGAGGAGGAGGAGCAGAGGGGGCTTAGGAAATCCAGGATTGGGAGTTATCCTTACATCTGAGGGATTCCTCTCTCTGTCTTGTCTTGCCCACGCAGTCTTCCAGGTGTGTCTACCAGAAACATCCTTAGCAGCTGTAATTTACGTTTCTACACAACATACAGCAAACACATTGGAACGATCGGTCGGTACAGGGTTCCGCTGTCAGTGCTGGGTCCTTAAACAAGGCTGTCAGCCATCCAAAAAATCACTCTGGATAAGGGCATCAGGCATCTGCCAGAAATCAAGTTCTTAATTCGGAGTCATGGGTGGTCTACTGTAGCCTATCCCGGCGCACACATTGTTAAAGGCAGGGGTACACCCGCGACAGGTCGTTAGCCTATCACTGGGCCACACATAGATGAACAACTACACACGCACAGTCCTGTGGGCAATTGAGAATCACTAATCAACCTAAGGACCAGGTTTTTGTAACGTAGGAGGAAACCGGAGTACCCTGAGAAAACCCACATAAGCACCCGGAAAACTTGAAAAGATCCTTTTCCTAGGAATCAAACCTTCTTGCTGTGAGGGGTCTATGTTAACCACTACGCCACCGCGCTGCCATACTTCTTTTGTTTAGTAAATGCTTATCATGCTGCTGCCAATGAATCTGCCCCTTTCACTATTTGCATGTCTTCCCTCATCCATAAACCTCCTCCTTGGTCTTTCACTTTACCTCCTGCCTCACACCTCCATCCTCAGCATTCTTCTACCAATATACTGCATATATACTCTATATACTCTAATAAACTCATTTCTAATCCTGTCCATCCTCGACATAGGCACCTAAAAACACTCCAATGCAGCCTCATTCTTCATCCACAGAAAAAAAGAAACCTTAAAAAACGACACATGACCTTGTAAATTCACGGAACTTTGTTTTATTAAAGGGCGGCGCGGTGGCGTAGTGGATAGCACAGTCGCCTCACAACAAGAAGGTCCCGGGTTCGAATTCCGGGCCGGGA
>JAOTRA010000032.1:6315892-6337008 GCA_026260255.1 Pseudolaguvia tuberculata
CACACACACACACACACACACACACACACACACACACACACACACACACACACACACACACACACACACAGTTTCTCCGCCGCTGCTCCACGATCTCAACCAAGGGCATTAAAAACCAGCAGTTTCCATCCTCCATCTTCCAGAATTCATCAGAATAGAAGAAGTTCGTCTGGGTGCAGTTTTATTCTGCTCACTGCCAAAATCTGACATCTATCATCTCAAACAATGAGCAGAAAGACAGTGAGACAGACAGTCCACCATGAGGCTCGTAGAATATTGATACAAATGTAAGGTGATCTTAAAAAAGCCAACCCATGCTCTCTGGCTCCTCGTTAAAGATTAGATGGTCAATATGCGTCAAGTGCTTGTCGAGCCGTGATTTAGAAGGGTCTGTGACATTCTCTCACGGCAAGGTTACCTCTGCTTCCAGACACTGTGACAGCCGGGCAAAGGAATCACAATCAGGAGGTGTAGCATAGTACCTGCTTTTCAATAATGACTGATTGTCCCATCAATTAGCGTCAGTGTCACTCTGGGAACTCTATCATTGTCAAGAAGGAGAATTTGGTGTGCTCGCTTACTGCCACAACTTACTGTCAAACCAGCTCCAAAATAGGAGTCAGAGGAGTTATCTCACCCTCAGCCTTAAACAGTCCTGTTTGATAAATTGTTGTGTGTGGTGGTGTGTGTGTGTGTGTGTGTGTGGGTGTGCGTGTGTGTGTGTGAAGAGAGACTGAGGAAGCCATGTTTACCACTGTCTGGACTCCCCTCTTCTATTCATAACAGTCTGCAAACATCTGGGGACTGAGGAGACAAGTTCCTAAAGTTTTGTTGTCTAATACAGGCTTCTAGTTGTTTGATGTTGCCTTTCCAGAAGTGTAAGCTGCCCATACCACACACACACGCAACCCCATACCATCAGAGATGCAGGCTTCTGAACTGACCGCTGATAACAACTTGGGTTGTCCTTGTTCTCCTTAGTCCGGATGTCATGGCGTCCCAGTTTCGCAAAAGGAATTTCAAATTTTTATTCTTCTGATCACAGAACAGTTTTCCACTTTGCCACAGTCCATTTTAAATGAACGTTGGCCCAGAGAAAACTCCTGCACTTCTGGGTCATGTTTAGATATAGCTTTTTGACCTATAGAGTTTTAGCCTTCAGCGGCGAAGGGCATGGTGGATTGTGTTCCCCAACAATATTTTCTGGAAGTATTCCTGAGCCCATGTTGTGATTTCCATCACAGTAGCATTCCTATATGTGATGAAGTACCATCTAAGGTCTCAAAAAATCATGGGCATCCAGTATGGACTTTCGCCTTGACCCTTACGAGCGAAGATTCAGATTCTCTGAATCTTTAGATGATATTATGCAGTGTAGACGATGATAACTTCAAACTCTGCAACTTTTCTCTGCGAAACTCATTTCTGATATTGCCCAATATCTTTTGCCACAGCATTGGGGGAGTTACTGATCCTCTGCCCATCTTGACTTCTGAGAGACTCTGCCACTCTGAGATGCTGTTTTTATACCCAATCACGTTGCCAATTGACCTAATAAATTGCAAATTGATCTTCCACCTGATTCTTATATGTACATTTAACTTTTCTGGCCTCTTATCGCTACCTGTCCCAACTTTTTTGCAATGTGTAGCTAGTCATCAGCAGACCCCCATGATCCCAAATGAGCGAATAAGCGGGTTAGAAGATGACTGTATTTTTTGTAGAGATTCCTGTCTTGAAATGTGCTATTATTTTTAGCAAACAACACAAACACTTGACATACATGTACGTACCATCTGCTCATTGTATTTATGGCTACACACACACCACTACCGTTTGATTAATGGCTGTCAGTCACTGGGCAAAACTCATATCAAGGTGGGCGGAACACCTGTGGACCCTTGAAAACGTTATTGTGACATTTTTTCCAGATAGATGTGTATGTGGAGGAACTCTTTTTTGTATGTTTTTCAAAGATTCTATGAGAAGGTTATCCCAGTATACAATTATCAATCTGGGTTGCGTGGCTAAACTCGTAATATTGACTAGTTCTACTTTACAGGAAATGAGCTGACAGATGTGTGAGTAGGACCCTCCACTGAATTGGTTGTTTTTATGTCCTGATGATTTTGGCAAGTTATTGTTGCTGATTGCGCCCCATGATTGAAGCCTCAAGCCTCTTCTGTTAGTTATGGTCTAGGCCTGTATGTTACAACATGCTGATGTGTTGGGTATGAACATCAGTCTTGGTGAAGTAATGTGCTCAAGATCCACTTATAAAAAACCCTGAGCAGTCTGTTTAGCTTTCAGTCGTTTTTTTTTTTTTTTTGCCTACCACATCTCCTTTTTTTCCCTCCCTCTCTTTTCCACTCTTTTCTAACAAATGTGCATCAACAGGCCATGAAATAATCAATGCTGATGATCCATCTTGGGTGCTGTCGATATGTTAATGAGTCTGCCTCATCGTTTTGGCGACAAGGCCATAAATCATTCTCTTTTACCAGAATGCATAGCAGCTGGCAAGGCAAACCCCTGGCCAGGAATAAAACACTGTCTTTTAACGATTAATGTCCAAACATTCTGCTGCTCGGCTGCTTGATTGTTTTCAGATGCCAAAAAAGTAGGACAGATTGTAAATCAATAAAACAATAAGACAAAGTGTTTTAATAAAAGGAGAGGCTGCAAGTAAATCATCAAGCCTCTCTATTTAGCACAGCTTCCTGAGTAACGAATAATTGGATACCTGCTACCCAGAAGTCATTTTTAAGGTTATAAATGCTTGTGTCTGCTTAGGCTGTGAAACATGCTGGCCAGATGCGCCTATGTTTTTCTCTTGCTGTATGAGAAGGCTTACATTTATGGGGTTCTGTATTAAGAATGGCGTTAACTGGTCTACATCTGTATATGCAGAACATAGTGTAGTATTGCTCGCATGAATTTATTCATTCTTTTATAGTTTAAACATATTAGGTTTTAAAATAGATTTTTTCATTTTATTCATTTATTTATCTTCTAACCTGATTATTACTTAAATAGGGGTGACAGGGCTTTTCTAGAGACTATTGCAGCACACATAGACAGAAAGGCAAGTATACACCTAAGACAGGTGAGTAAAATGAAGATTAGAAATGTGTAACTGTGACTGTTTGGTCATTGGAAGTATTAGTGGACATATTTGTGTGTTCCGGTGTTGACATAAAATTCGGTCTAATAATATAACCTAACATCGTCTAGCATTGTCCTATTCTCTATAATATGGCTGTTTATTGTATAAAAGCCTAATGATAACAATCATGGTACAGTATAGTTCAATATATTGCAATACAATACAGTGGAGTTAAGGAAGACCTGAGTGAGATGTTTATTTAAATACCACCTTCAGCCCTGTTGGGTCCTTGAGCAAGACCTTTAACCTTTACTGCTCCAGTGGCAATGTGACATAGCTGTCCTTGCCGTAAAAAAAGGATATTTAACAAAAAATTTATTTACATTAGATTACAAAACTAATTGTAATATATTGCGGAAAATGTAGAGACCGTTGAGCATTTCTGTCAGCGGCAACTACAGGATCGGAGAAGAAAGTTGTGTTTTAAATAGGGTTTCAATGAAATATTAATATTACAATATAGTCAGTTTAAAGAATTACACTACTGAGAAACTATTGTTGCAATAAGTATCAATATCTTTACACATCCATATTTACAACAACTCTATGGCTTTTACACGTTTAAGTATACTGTACATATATATTCTAGTTTAATCTCTGTTCATTTATTTAAGCTATCAGGCATGAGATCCCCATTGTTTAAAGAACAACAAAGGAGCTTTTAGTTTTATCACATTTAATTTATTGCACAGTGAATTTTTTGTCCTGGCTTTGGGAGGGTTCAAGCACATGACTTGTTAAGCACACAACCCTCTCAAGGATCTCGCTTTAGGGCCCAACTGTGACACTTTAATCAACAACTCAGGGCTTTAACCATTTGTTCTACCAACCACTAGTTTATATTTACAATTACCGCACATCAATTGGTGCAGCTCATCAATTGGTAGTGCTGGGAATTGAACCCAGATCTTCCAGTCATCTGTCCAACACCTTAACCACTGCACCATCAATTCCTATGCATAATTGATAAATATTAGTATTATTCATTAATATTTTAAACAACAGGGTGCCATGTTAAAGTGTATATTAAAGATTTATCTTGCCATAACTGTATATCTCAAGTATGTCTACATGACGAATCCCTGACAGAGTTTGTTTCCAGTAAGAGCCTTAAAGGTCAGCAGTTGAAATGATTTAGCTAAAAAATAAAAAAAAAAACTTCTATGCTGGTTCATGGTTTTGTTCACACAGGTTGTACCTGAGGTAATCTATGGTATTGGCTGAGTGATCCATGTCACACAAACTTAACACACAGCAGAAAGTGTAGTAACAGACAGCATGAAGTGTCTTTCGGGAACTCAGTAGTTGAATCCTTTACGGCAGTTGTGTCCTACCAATTTGTTATGGTTATTACGGTTAAATGCTGTTCTATAAATTGAACATGACACTAAGGTGATTTATTTTCTGCATCTTTCCTTAACCTTGTATATTGGATTGTTTGTCAGACTGTATCCTTTTGATTTAGGAAGGATAATAATAAACCTGATATAGTTTCATGTGAGCAAACACACACACTAATACACACTTGCATATTATGATAGCGAGAGGCAGAGAGAGAGAGAGAGAAATAGCTAGAGCTTAAGTTAAACCAAAGATAGAGACAGAGATAGAGAAGATAGAGATACTTTAGCAAGAAAGAGCAAGAGAGCAAGAGAGTGAAACAGAGAGGGAAAGTTTTTTTTTTTTTTTTTTATACCAATAACTTTGTTTTTCACCCGCACTGATGTTTTTTTTTTTTGTTTCCTCCAACAGTCCACAAACATATACATTAGGATGATTGGTGTTTCTGAATTGCCCATAGGAGCGAGTGTGTGTGTGGTTGTGGTTGTTCGTCTTTGCGTGATCCTTTAATGGACTGGCAACCTGTCCGGGGAGGATGAATAAATGAATTAGAGTTCTCCACCTGCAACAGAGCACAAATCATTCTTAGAACACCACACACATTTGAACATAGTCCAATTTAGTCACAATTTTATAAAAGTTACAATTAGTTAAATTTTTAATTAATTAAACACTTAATAGGCATATACATTAGAAATAATGAAATCAGTCATGCAAAAGACATGTAATCGACCTAATCTGCATGTTTTTGGACTGTGGGAGGAAACCGAGGAGTACCCGAGGGAAACCCATGCAAGCGCGGGGACAACATGCAAACTCCTCACAGAAAGATCCCTGGCCTGGGAATGGAATCTGGGTCCTTCTTGTTGTGAGGCGGCCATGCTATTCACTACACAACTGCGCCGCTCCCATCAGATCCATATTGCTGCAAATATGGAAGCACACAGTTGTCTTGAATGTTTACATAAGTATAATGTTACTAATGTAACTGTAAGTTACTGTAAGTCCTGATCTTACCACCACTGAACACCTTTGGGATGAACTGAAATGACGACTGCACCCCAGACCTCCATTAGTGTCTGATCTCACTAATACTGTTGGAGTTGAATGGAGAGATATCTCACATTCAAACACAACATTGGACTGGAAAGTCTTACTAGAAGTGTGGCGCTTCATCCAATAGCAACATGGAATAAATCTGGCAGAAGATGTTTGAAATCACAGGGACTTGTGCTCAGGTGACCAAAAATTGTTGGCAAAATAGTGTAGATTTAGTAGACTAGTATTTTGTGTGAGTATGGTGATGCGATATGATGTTTGTGTAGAATTTGGATAGACATTTGAAAAAACTCTAGTCATGGCGTGTTAACCACGCCATTTTTCCTGGCTCATGTTCCTTTTGAGTATGCAGTTTGCTCAGGGATTACCTTGCCCAGGAACACTAATAGACTCTGACAGTCATGATGTAAACTGCATAGCGTAATCATCACACAATTAGGCTTTGAGACCACATTGAGGAGGGATTTGATGCAGTTTAGCAAAACATTATTGGAAGTGAACGTTTATTTGGTCGCTACCATGTGCTGTGTAAGATTTTGTGTTGAGATGATGATGATGGAGAAAAGCAGCGTTCTGTTGTAGTTTACCCTAGTGTAATTAACCAGATGATTATACATGGTTTGTATTCTTCTAAAGACGAAATGAATTAACGACACTTTATACTAATTCGTTTCAACTATTTGCTGCTCTGCTCTAATAGGATAGTATCTAGAATTCTTTGGCACTGAACCGCTTCTCATTGGCTGCCCCTCCCTGCATTGCCATTTTTCTTTTCCGTCTTGCCCATTGCAGGATTTTGTGGTGGAATGGCTTTTATCGTGTACTTCAGGACATTCTCACAGTGGTATGTCATAAATCTGCCCGATTATAGCTCTGCTAAAAAAAGGGAATATTATTCACACCAGTGCCCTCTGTTGCATTGCTCCATATATATTGTGCAGTAAGTGACTAGAGTGCTCAATGCCTTAATCATGGAGGAGGTCCAGTTTCTAACAGGATCCTTAGTAAAATCAAATTATGCATTTTTTTTGCATAAGAATCTCTGATCTGCATTTTTGTCTACTGTTGATTTGAGTATTATACATTATCAGCGGGAAAAGCCAGCATATGTAAGCATGAACCTTTCTCAAAGTATTTACATAAAACATTTTCTCGACGACCTTCTCAAAATGCTCATGAGTTGAAATCCATTAATACCACTCCCTTTTTCCTTCTAACCATGAATAATCTGCCGCGCTTATTCCCAAGCCAACTCTAGGCGGACATGACAGCAGTTGTTTAAGTTTTTCCAAATAAATAGTGAGCGTTTAAACAGAGATAGATAGCAGAGACGAGTCTGGGAACCTGCCGAGTTTGACTTGTGGAAGTTGCCTTTCTAAACTGTTTTTGTTACTAAGACGGGGAACATTAACTCCAGATGACAATGTAAGTAAATAATCAGTAGAGTGCAATAAATGCCATGTGTTGGAGGAGCAAATGAGCTCTACATTTTCTCCCACATCCATTAATCTGTACACAACTTGTTATGCTCTGGCTGAAGTATACTGGGTATGGTGTAATCCCTTGACCTTTTATTCAGTGACCTTGTCTGTCTACACACACTATATTTCTGTGTTGGTTTTTTTTTTACATTTTGTGGTTCTTCTGCAACCTCAAAGTTTTAATAACGTAAAAGGAAAAAAATCTTGGATTCCAGCAAAAATTTTAAACAAAGGCAAAATCCATGGTGACTTTTGTTACTTTTAATTTTTTTCCCGATGCCTTATGATTGTAAATATGGGGTAAAGAGTAATGTAAAACAAACTATCTGTATCCATGTTCTTTCAATAACTGTGCTATTGGTATACACAGGCATTATTCCCAGTTAAGGCTATTCAGATTAACAATAACCTTACAAACATTGGATATTAATGTATAGTTAGTCTAAGGTCGAAGGTTTTTCTTCCAAAGTCAAAGGTCCATAACATGCATAACATGCAATCAAGTCAAGTAGAACTTGAGACAGTGATTTATAAATATGAATCACCAACACGTCATTTTACTATACGCTGCTGGCAACCATGGCAGAAAATAATATATGCCACAGAAAAAATATTATGAAACTGGACACGATTTTTCAGTGCTTATGCAGGCCGAGCAACTTATTTGTTGATTCATTGAAAGTTTTGCTGTCCTTACCTATGTATTTTGACAATATTGGCTCAGCCCAGATCACTAAGTTTAATAATATATGTACAAACCCGATTCCAAAAATGTTGGAAAATGGTACAAAATGTAAATAAAAACAGAATGTAATGAAGAAGTTTCAAAGTTAAGAGTCAACTATAGATAACTGTAAGGTGGCTGGCTTGGCCCCCCCATGCAGCGTCAGCAGACGAAGCGCCACCCACATAGTTAGCGTCGTCGTCCTGGCAACTAGATGACGTAAAATTTAAGGTGACGCGCCGGTAAGCGCATCGTGGGTTATTGTTTGTACGTTGAGATTCTAGTTTTGCGTATACTTTGAAACTTTGAACCTTTTGGATGTGTTTGTATTCTCGTTTGGTTTATAGCGTCTCCGTGTGTTCTCTGCGTCTTCGTGTTTTGTTTTGTTTCATGTTCACTGTATATATATCTTCACTATTGTTGTAAATAAAACATCACTACTTCACTGCACTATGGATCTGGCTCTCTTCTTCGCAATCACCGCGTCGTTACAGAATAACCCACCCTCCACGGATCCAGCGGGAAGTATTAAGGTGATGAAATCTTTTGAACCGTTCAGCCCAGAGTTTTTGTGGGCGCGGTTAGCGAAGCTAGCGATAGCCTTTGAAGCTACGGAGGCTAACTAGCTAGTCGCCCGTTTGTATACTCTGGCAGTGCAATCGCTAACCGGGCAGGCTAACCTCCTAGCCCATTTGCTAGCGCCACCTGCAGGTAAACACCTCAAACCTCCTAAAAAATTCAACAGCCAGCAGGAACTTTGTCAGCTCTTCATTGCTCAGTTTCACGGTTATTTCTCACATGCTCGTCAGTTCCCGTCAGAGAAAGCTAAGTGTGAGTTTTACTAGGCGACCAGGTATTACTGGCTATAGCTGCAGTTTGGGGTTTATACTGGTGGCAACCGGTAGACATTGAGCACTTTCTGCATTGGATTTCGGAGGTCTTTTCAGGACCTATCGAGCCAGGGTCGATGTATGCATCCGAGCCCTCTGCGTCTGCATCAGAGCCCTCTGCGTCTGCATCAGAGCCCTCTGCGCCCGCATCTGAGCCTTCGTCTGCGCCCGCATCTGAGCCTTTGTCTGCACCCCCATCTGAGCCTTCATCTGCGCCAGCCTCTGTACTGTTGTCTACACCTACCTTTGAACTGTCATTGTCGTTGATACCTTCAGAGTCCCTTTTGGTCCCTTCAGAGTCCCTTTCGGTCCCTAAAGAGACCCATTCTGTCCCTACAGAGTCCCTTTTGGTCCCTACAGAGTCCCTCTTGGTCCCTACAGAGCTCCCCATTGAGGTCCCTTCCGACCCTCCAGATCTCCTCATTGAGGTCCCTTTGGTCCCTCCAGAGCTCCCCATTGAGATCACTTCGGTCCCTCCAGAGCTCCCCAATGAGGTCCCTTCGGTCCCTCCAGACCTCCCCATTGAGGTCCCTTTGGTCCCTCCAGAGCTCCCCATTGAGGTCCCTTCGGTCCCTCCAGAGCTCCCCATTGAGGTCCTTTCGGTCCCTCCAGAGTTCCCCATTGAGTTCCATTCAGTCCCTCCAGAGTTCCCCATTGAGGTCCCTTCTGTCCTTCCAGAGTTCCACATTGAGGTCCCTGCTTTATCGTCCCGTTCAGTGTCTTCTGTTTTGCCCCTGGACAGTTCTCGAGCACGTGTCCCTCAAGAGACTATGAGCTCAGTCTATTTCCTTGTTTATGTTTTGTGTTAGTGTGTTTTTGTAACCACCCTTGCCCTGATCACGTCATGTTGTTTTTGTTAGTTTGCTATGTCCTTGCATTATCTGTGTACTTTCTTTTTCCCTGCCTCTTTCTCTCTCCTTTCTCTGTGCCTCGTTCAGCCCCAACCTGTGTCGCTCCTTCTTTGCTATTACCCCTGTTGTGTACGTGTGCCTTCTCCCCTGGTCTTCCCTTTTTACTTTGCTTTCTGTCGCTTCTGTGTTCCCAGGCTTTCTCCATGTTTCAGTTTTTTGTCTCCTTCCCTGTACTTGTTGCTCCCGGGTGCTTACTCGTTCTCCCTTGTCTCCGCTGTCTGTTATGTCAGTGTATTTTGTTTCTGCGATGGTGTTTCGGTTTTTCCTTTTGGGTTTTTTTCTTTTTTTTGTTTGTTTTCTTGGGCTGCGCTTTTGTGGACGCCAGGAGGCGTCCTTTAGAGAGGTGGGCTATGTAAGGTGGCTGGCTGGGCTCCTCCCCTTGCGCGGCGTCAGCAGATGAGGCTCCGCCCCCATGCAGCGTTGTCGCAGCAGAGGAAGCGCCACCCACATGGTTAGCATCGTCGTCCTGGCAACTAGATGACGTAATATTTAAGGCGATGCACCGGTAAGCGCGTAGTGGGTTATTGTTTGTACAGTGAGATTCTAGTTTTGGGTATACTGTGTTTGTATTCTCGTTTGGTTTATAGCGTCTCCATGTATTCTCTGCGTTTTTGTGTTTTGTTTTGTTTTGTTTCATGTTCACTGTATATATATCTTCACTATTGTTGTAAATAAAACATACTTCACTGCACTATGGATTGCTCTCCGCAATCACCGCGTCGTCACAATAACTATTAATTGTTGAATGTTGAAAGTCGAACATTTTGAAATGTTGTGCCAAATATTGGCACATTTTGAATTTTATGAGAGCTACACATTCCAAAAAACGTTGGGACAGGTAGCAAAAAGAGGCTGGAAAAGTTAAATGTATAAATAAAAATCAACAGGAGGATCATGTTGCAACTTATTAGGTCAATTGGCGACATGATTGGGTATAAAAAGAGCGTCTTAGTGTGGCAGTGTCTCTCAGAAGTCAAGATGGTCAGAGGATCACCAATTCCCCCAATGCTGCGGCGAAACATATTGACGAAATATCAGAAAGGACTTTCTCCGAGAGAATTTGCAAAGAGTTTGAAGTTATCATCATCTACAGTGCATAATATAATTCAAAGATTCAGAGAATCTGGAACAATCTCTGTGAGTAAGGATCAAGGCCAAGTCCATACTGGATGCCTGTGATCTTTGAGCCCTTAGACGTTACTGCATCATATAAAGGAATACTACTGTAATGGAAATCTCAACACGGGCTCAGGAATACTTCCAGAAAACATTGTTGGTGAACACAATCCACCGTGCCTTAATCTGCTGAAGGCTAAAACTCTATAGGTCAGTAAGGAAGCTATATCTAAACATGATCCTGAAGCGTAGGTGTTTTCTCTAGGGCACCCTAGAGAGGCTCACCCTCTTCTCATGGATATTGGATAATGTTTCACTAAAATAAGTGCCATTCAAATATGTTTTTTATATGAATATGAATTTGTTCATCTGAATATACGAACAAAAGATCAGTTTGTAAGTGTTTGGTTATTAATAGTATAAACAACAGCATCAACTATATACACTCTCTAGCAGTATCCCATTCTCCTGCAGAGAAGATGACTAGTCATTTGCAGAAGTAAGGAAGTGGTGGCTCAAATAGTTAAGGCACCGAGTTGTTCATTGGAAGATTAGGAAGACCTGGATTCAACCCACCACCACTGGCAAGGAAAACCACAAAGACCCGGCAGCCTGAGTTGTTGATTGGAAGATCAAGAAGACATAGGTTGAAGCCCCATCATCACCAGCCAGCCACTGCTGGGTTCTTCCTGCTCCAGGGGTGCTATATCATAGCTGCCCATGCAAACCAACTAACAAAATGGGATAAGATGCTGTGAAGTGTTTTAAGTAGCTTTAAACTGTGTTCATTCAATTTTAACTTATCCAACTTTAGATCTTAGGTACATTTATGAACAATTTGGTACATTAGGTACCTATCAGGATTAGAAATGAGTTTATTAGCGGGACGGTGCATGTAGGATGTTTTGGAGACAAGGTGAGGGAGGCTAGTTTGAGATGTTATGGACATGTGCAGAGGCAGATGTAGCGGACAGGGTAGTGTGGAGAAAAGCGATCCTCTGTGGCGACCCCTAACGGGAGCAGCCGAAAGGAGAAGAAGAAGAACATTAGGCTGTTGGTGATTATAAATTGCCCATAGGAGTCAGTGTTTGTCTATGCGTGACCTTGCAATGGGCTGTGACCTGCAAACGTGTGTGACCCCAATTTAGGGAACAAGTGAGTTAGAAGCCCAAACATACTTTTTCAATGGTCACAGCAAGTAGTATGTGTCTTCCTGATAGAGCCCTATTATTCATTCATTCTTTTATCTTCTAACCCGCTTATTCGGTGGGGTCACAGGGGTCAACTGGAGCCTATCCCAGATTATATAGGGCGAAAGGTAGGAGTTCAATTTAGAATCAACCTAATGTACATGTTTTTGCACTGTAGGAGGAAACCAGAGTAACTGGAGGAAACCCATACAAGCTCAGGGAGAACATGCAAACTCTGCATAGAAAGACCCTTTGCTGGGAATCGAACCAGGGACCTTATTGTTATGAGGCGACTGTGTTTACCAGCACACCACTGCACCACCCTGCCCTATTATTCATATTATTTATTTACATAAAGTATTTCTTGTTTATTGCACTCTACTGATTATTTTCTAGTAGCTAATAGCTAATCAAAATCTGATTACATAAATAAAGAAGGATACCACTGAACTCTGGTCCTTGTTAAGGTTTATCAAAGCATTCATTCATTATTCATTTTTCTCATAGCCATTACAGCAGAACCGTTTAAACCCTCAACCTTCTAAGCAACAATCCCAGAACCTTACCCATTTAAGCTACCACTGCCACCTGGGAAGTATTTGTTTTTACTGTAATACTATCAGAAGCCCAGATCTTGGAAAGCATTTTAATATACCATACATTTTATATATTTTTACAATATACAGTAGCCATAGATTTTATAGTAAATATAGAATACAATAGTATTGACAATGCACCATACTTAAAGCTTCAGGAAGACAGACTCTCTTAAACACCTTTACTAAGAATGTATTTTGTCTTGATATGCCATGACCTCTTTTACTTTTATCTAAGAGGGTCACCTGCTGATTTATTTGCTGGAGGCCTATTTTGTAATAGCAAATAATTTAGAGTGAATTCAGATTTCTGGGAATAAATGTTGATGGAAACAGTCTGCAAGGTGCAAAAAATTAGCTCTCAGCAGGAGATTTGGGATGTGATCCGTGTCATAGTTATTGGATTGGGAAGTAGCCTGATTGCGCACTGTGAACTCTGTTTATTGAGAAATTTGGCCTATTTTTTTGGGGACGTTGTTTTTTTGGTGTTTGACTAATGCTAATTAGACTCTCCTACAACAATTAGAGCTTCTTTGCCAGACAGACCAATTTAACTAGTCGCACACTCACAACACCCAGCCCTTCCACGCAGTAATTAGCTTTAGGCTAACCACATGCCCTGACTAAACCAGAAGTCACAGGTTGTTTTTTTATATACTTAAATGCTGCTTTGGATTTTATAGTTCACATTGTTTACAGAGCTTTGACACAGTCTGCAGGTTACACCGCTAAACAAGTTTTCATGTGGTTTGTTTCTTAAAACGGACTTCTCTTGAAACAGACCTCATGCTGATGATTGGTGGCAGTGGATTAAAAAAATACAACCCTTTTCGGAAAATAATTGACTCTCATTTATCATAGGATGTCATGTCACATGTAATGCCGAGGAACAGCGGGGGGACTTGCACATCAATCAGAGCCTGGCTGGGTTGACAGGCTTTCTGAGGATTCTGGTAGTAGGAAGATGGTGTCCTCTACTTGGTATTGCTCTTTAAAACTTTACATTTCTGTGGGAGATGGTGTTGTGGGTAAGGCATGATTACACACTGTGATGTTTTACGAGTGAAGCTGACTAAGACTGACACTTATTATTTTTTTGTTTGTAAATGTTCCGAAAGAAGGAAGTCATTTGAGGCCTTTTTTTGTTGTCCAAGGTTTGTAACTTGATTACAGGAAAACATGTTTAGTTTAATTAAAGTCATCTACGTCATGCGTTATTGCCTGCAGATTGTCTTGCTATAGAATGAGCAATGGTAATTGTGTAAAGAAATGGAGGGATTAACAGCAAATTGCTGTTATTATTTTCTTTGCAAATTGGTCACCATTGAGTTTATAAGTCCACATATCAACCCAGAACAGTCCCATTATACAAACAGGTGCCTAGTGACCCTTTACGACTAGGTTATACTTAGAGAAATAGCTGTTGAACCAAGATGTATGTTTGTACATATATTATTAATACAAGCATTAGGATATGCTGTTGTTGTCTGGGTGCAGATGCTGGCCTGAACTGCAGCCTGGAGGCGATCATCAGCCTACTTCATCATGTTTTTTGCTCTCATGAATAATTAAAAAACTTAAATTACTTGCCATGTACAAAATTCATATGCTGGGTTAGAGGAAAGATACATGAAAATTAATTTTCTTTTTCTCTGAGAGTGACAGGAAATCAATTAATCTTGATGTATTATTTCATGCAGGACAAGGTACAAGAGGCAGCACAGAGTATGGCTACATCTGTTCTCATTGGAAGGGCCATATATTATAGTTGGCGTGTTTGACAGCTTCTGAAGAAAACGGCTGAAGGATATCAGGCAGGTGAAGTAACTGTAAAAATGTATCAGAGGATATAGGCTGTTCGCGGGGACTGACATGAACTTTACGATGATAGCAAAGCAATCCTGCACACCATCTTCTGTCATGATAAAAAAAAAAAAAAAACAACAGAAGAAAAACTTGAAAACAAAAACTTGTTTATTTGATTAACTGCTTATATGTTCTTGTCAGGTTGTATTTATCTGTTGTGTCCCTCAATGCCTTTTTGGGAAGAATAAAGATTTTGCGCTGGCCAGATAGCATGTGCAGGAAATACAACACTGCAGGTGGAATGACAGAGCTATTTACAGCTCACTTAAAATTTTATACCTTGTCAGTGTTTGCAAGTTGTTGTGCGCTGTGCCTTTTTCTAGGGCTGTAAATAAAACTTGTGAAGACATATGATTGCTCTCCGGAGTCTGTCCTGCTCTTTAGACACTTTATTTTGCCCCCTTTCTCCAAAAAGGCATCTACTTCTTCACTCGTTAAACGTCCATGCATGCACATTAAATTGACGGCTGAAGGTTGCTGCATGCTATCATTACACTGCGTTAATATAACTCTGCCTGAGCTTCTCATATTGCAGTGATTATTTATTACCTGTCGGAGTGAACTTGAGATTAAGGTCATCAGATGAGTTGGCTATGTGAAAGCAATGATTTCCACCCTGGAATCATTCGGATAAGACAGAACAGGTGAGCGGTTTTTTTCTGCAGCACTGTCCTTGTGCAGCGTTACTTAGGTATGAGGTAACCTTTGGATGGTTCAACCTGCCATGCCACTTACTGAAAGATTAATTGCGAGCTTGGCTGTAGACATTGATGCTGAGTGACAAGTGAGTGGTATGCCATAACTCTGCAACTATTTGTTTGGCTATTCAGCATGTCAGTGGCCAAACACTTGTATCCTTTCATAGAGAGAGAAAAGGACAAAAAAAAGCTCTAAACAATACCATAAATACATGGCGTGCTGTCCCCTGCATGTGTGTGACATTTTCAGCAGTGAAGCATATGCTGCTGTACCTCAGAGGGAAAAGACGTCCGACTATGTCTTGCTGATTCACACTGGCGCACTCTGTCCTGCCAAGGAGAGAGAGAGACATGTTCTAGTGTGCAATAAATACCGGTCCATTTATGAACAGATTTCTCTGGTCAACATGACTGGTAATTAACAATCAGTAAGCATCTGTTACTATCTATTAATAACACAGTTCAGCTAAATTTATGGCCGGCGACTGCTGGTGTATTTGTATGAAAATATATTTCCTCAGCTGACGGGGTGCAGCTTTGTGGAGCGGACGGCACCATTTGTAAATGCAAGACAAATTAGAGCGCGAGAGACAACTAAATTAAAAAGGCAAATGACCCTGAGCAGATGGAGCGCAATATAACAAATATAATAAAGTTGTTGCGTTGCCAGTTATACAGACGCTGATTTGGGTAAAGTGGTGGCCAGGCCAGTTAGACAAAAGTTTATGTCTTTCACAGCAGGCTGTCTGGTTTGCTGTTACCCTATGACATCACAGAATGGCTGATGAATAGAATCACGTTTGGTGAAAATATAATTTGGGAATATTTGAGGTCACCTGGTTTTCCTCAAGTGCAGCTTTTCAGCCAGTTTCCTTTGCCTAAGCATATCAAGCTAATATACATGGTTTTGGACAAAACCAGAGTACCCTCGCACGCACCGGAAGAACATGCAAACTCTGCACAGAAAGACCACTTACAAGGTGTTACTGCGATACTGTTTTCATGATTGTTTCTGTCATCAGATCTTTCTATCTGATTAGCCAGCATCAATTTAGTCAATTTAATAAATATAATTTTTAATCAAATTATAACTGCAATCATGGTGTCCCTGGTCATATACATGCATCTTGTATCCCTAATCAGATAATTCATATAGGGTATGTATTTGGTTTTCTTTCAAATGTTTTTTTGCAAACCAGAATTATCCGTGGCACACTTTCTAAATCTGATGCGCTACACTAGTTTACTATGTAGCATATGAACATTTTCAGAATTTTAAATGTACCTGCTGTTATAGTCCAAAGAATGCATTTGTTTGTTCCGAAGGCGTTAATGAAATAGATCATGAACCATTCCATCATAGTAATATGTTTTTGCTCTTCTCTAGTGTTGTAATATTTTATTTAGAACTCTTCCTTTAACTTTTATAATGATTTGTAGACTTTTTATTTTTGTGTTTTGTTATTTTGTTTTCGTGTTTTTCTTTTTTGTTTTCAGATTTATTTGAGATATTCAGATATTTGTCAGCCACCATATATAAAAACCCTAACATTAGAAAAAGCGTTACACTGAATTGTTAAGCTGGGATAGGCTTGTGACCCCGTGACCCCGGATTTGGGAATAAGCGGGTAAGAAGACGAATGAATGAATGAATGAATGAATGAATTGTTAAGCATAGCTGTTATTATTGCTGTCCTTTTAACAGCAATAATATTAATGAGTTTAGACACTAATGCTTGGTGAGGTCTTCTGGCATGCAGTCTATGTTTCAATTCACCACAGAGCCGTTCAGTGGATTTGACTTCAGGACACTTGAGTTCTTTTATTACAACCAGAACACACTAGGTCATACTTTTACCACATTTGGCGTACACCTTTATCTAAATTGACTTAATTGACAGGGGTAGTAATTACGAAATGTGTATTATGTAGTAGAGGTCAGATAAACAATTTGCCACCAAACCTTGAACTCTATAATAGTTGTCCATTCTATATGATATAGAATGTTAGATGATGGGTGGAGGAGGGAATGTCAGATTTGGGAAAGGGATGGGTGGGGGTTTTATGATGGGCACAATAGAATTGTGAAAAGCCTGGGAGCTGATGTCAGTCAGGTTTGCATATTTTTTTGTGAGTGAGAAGGGGGGGTTAATTCACTGGATGAAAAGCTGCACTGTGCGATGTGACATATATCAAAGGGAGGGCATCAGTAATCTTTGCTCAAGGGCACGGATAACAGACAGATAGACATGTGAATGAGATGAAAAAAAAGCAACTCATCCTTTTCTGCTAACACCAGCGAGGAGATAAAGGAAGATTTATGAGTCATCTTGGACCACATACCTGCATGCAGTCCCATTTTTCACTTCGCTCCAAAAATTGGTACTGGAAAGCAATCTGCTTGTCACAGTGTCCATCAGGTGCTTCAGGAGGAAATTGGGTCCTTCGGGCTTTTTAGTCCACAGTCAGCTATTTTCTTTATAGTGGCTTTGTTTTTAATGGTATCCATAAATATATGTAGGGTTATAAGTGCCTTTATCACCCAGGGTGGGTTTTTAGGTGATGGGATGTGCAATTCGTGCTCCTGCTTTAGAACTGAAACTGGGCTGATAGCAGCCAGGGGGGAAATTAGAGTCACTGCTACCTTCCCACTACTTACACTGACATTGATTAGATGGTAGGACTTGATCTTCTTTTATACACCTGAAGTGTGTGTTTCTATATATTCGACGTAGCCTTTTGAAGATTGTGTGTGTGTGTGTGTGTGTGTGTGTGTGTTTGGTTTGCATGAGAATATAACTTTTCACAGGGTTACTTCATAAATCTTTCTTGTACATGTGTGTGTCATAAAAGTGCTCCTTAACAACCTGGTTTCCAGTCTGGTGTGAGCGGCTTTCAGCTAACTACACCCCTCCATCTCCACACCTACCCCCAGTGCAGCGCTGCCACTAAAGCTAATGCACTTCGGAAAACCTGTTAAACTTAATGACGATTCAGTGGTGGTTAACAAAGAATGTGTTTTACTGTTGAGAAGGGGATATTCATAGCTCATTAATACCAACCTTTTACAGCACACAGAGTACATATTTATAACAGGAAATCATAAATCACGACATAATGATTGCAAGCATGTGTTGCCGTTATTTTCTCCAGTTATGGAAAGTTTTATCTTGTAAATACCCTTCCTGATTTAGAAAATCCTGCCCCCGCCCCCATCCCCTCCTTAGTTTGAATTCCATTCCAGGTACATTATAAATGTTCTAGCTATAGAATGGACCAGTTTCCCCTCCTAATCAGCTGGGTATGTATTTTATTATCGGCCTGGAGGTTATAGGAAACATGTTGCTTCATGTGATACTGTACATTCTGCATGATTTCACAGGTTGCACATGTTAACCTGGCCAAGCATCAAATATAAAAAAAGAAAAAAAAACCCAATTCACTGTGCACGCCGAACAGATTCGGACCTTGTTTAGGATTTGTCAGTAGCACCTCGGAGTGATGAAAGTCACAGTTTACAATAACCCCGCAGATGTTGAACAGCAGCTGTAAATGACAGGTCACAGTACAGGAAAGAGGGAAACACAAAGAGCAGCACTCTTCCTGCAGGGCTACTGCACTCATACTCCATATCCATACACAGCACACTAGCCAATGTTTCATCTTGACATGTTCACATTGAAAAAATATGGGATAATTGCAAACAAATGCTAACATGAACTTGATTCTGGAATCCAGGTTTACTGAGTCACACGATTCTCATGTTCCGCAAATACAATGTATGTTTTTTTTTAAACAATACAGAACCCGGTGGTCAAGAAATAATAGGACATCTTATTTGTGTTTGAAACATTTGGGTTTCATTTGTTAAATTAGCATCCAGTTAGTTGAGTTCTTGTAACTTGTATGTTTTATGAGTACATGTTTTTCAGTGTCCCCGCTCCGCTCCAAGAGAGGCGTGATGGCATAGTGGATAGCATGTTCGCCTCACATTAAGAAGGTCCCGGGTTCGAATCCCGGGCCGGGATCTTTCTGTGCGGAGTTTGCATGTTCTCCCGGTGCTTGCATGGGTTTCCTCCAGGTACCCTGGTTTCCTCCCACCATCCAAAAACATGCAGATTAGGTGGATTGGTGATTGTAAATTGTCCATAGGAGTGAATGTGTGTGAATGGTTGTTTGTCTATATGTTGCCCTGAGATGGACTGGCAACCTGTCTAGGGTGAACCCCCGCCTTTCGCCCGATGTGTGCTGAGATAGGCGCAGCAGACCCCCGTGACCCTGAATTTGGGAATAAGCGGGTAGGAAGATGAATGAATGAATGAATGTTTTGAGTCCTTTTTCTTTGAACTGTTTACTTCCTGTTTTGTATTTGTCACATGATCCTTGCTCCTCATGTGCTCCTGGTCATGTTTGGCGTTCCTATTGGTTCTGGTGTATATATAGCCCTGGTTTTCCCATTGTCTTTTGTTGTGGATTACAGTTTTTGTCCCTGTACCGCTGGGATTGTGTTCAAGGTTAAGCTAAGTCAAGTCAGGTTAAGTGTGTGTGCTTATGTGTGTGCTAAGCTAGCTCAGTTAAAGTTTAGTTTCTGTAACATGGATTTCAAGATTTCAAGAATAACACTCGTTTCATTGGGATACTTTACATTCTCCGTCTGCAGTACATGACTTGAGATGCTTTCCATTTGCCCTTTAGTGTCTGGAGAGCAATGTTTTTGGACTGTGGGAAGAAACCGGAGTAACCGGAGGAAACCCATGCAAGCGCGGGAAGACCATGCAAACTCCGCACAGAAAGACCCCTTGCCCGGGAATTGATCCGGGGTCTTCTTATTGTGAGGCGACCGTGCTAACCTCTACGCCACCGCGCGGCAAAACATTATCAATTAAGTCAGCAAAATTAATAGCATGTTACTAATTCAATTTACAGAAAAGTAATAAAAAGGCACAAGAACCTGCGCTCTGCATATGTGCCTCCTTAGCAGGGTGCCCCATGAGCCCAGGGAGAGACAAGTTGTCATATACAGAGAAAAAGAAAGAAAAAAAGCTCCTTGGTGTTAAATTGTTTAATATTACTGAAGTTAAACTAAATGCACGCTGCTATGATGATGTAGGTCCATATTAACACGGTTGGTGTAGTACATTCATATGTCATTGCTACCACCTGCAACCATCGTAACTTCTTTAACAGCCATGAAATACATTATGTACAAAATAAAAGCTTTTGGGTGCAGCACAAGGACTTTGTCATGCTACAACACGTTGTGTTTTTTATTTCCAGAAATACTGTATTGCTGCATTATACAGACAATTGTGTGTTTTTTCAACTTTGGGAGGAAGCACAAGTGTGTGTGTGTGTGTGCGTGTGTGTGTGTGTGTAGGTCAGGTGTTTTTTAGGTGTTTGGGGATGTAGAGTATATTAACACTGCATATCATTTTAAACAAGGTAAACACACACACAGCCATTAATAAAGCCATGTGCAACACACTGTCCATACAAATGACGGATATGGATGTGCAGTAATAACTGGATTAGGGGGCAGCACAGTGACTTAGTGGTTAGCAAGAAGGCCCAGACAGGAGTCTTCTCTGGGTACTCTGGTTTCCTCCCACAGTCCAAGAACATACACGTTGGGTCCATTGGAGATTTTAAATTACCCATAGGAGTGTGTGTGTGTGTGTGGTGTGTGTGTGTGTGTGTGTGTGTGTGTGTGTGTGTGTGTGTGTGTGTGTGTGTGATTGGCGACCTGCCTTCTGCTTTTCAGTGAGCAAGAATAGGCTCGAGCAACATTCAAGTGAAAGAATGAATGAATGAATGAATGAATGAATGAATGAATGAATGAATGAAATTGTTTAGTTCACCATTCCATGTCTCACTAGTCAAATTCAGAGGATTTCATTAAGTGCTGGTAAAAATGTAGCCATGACAATGTTTGGCCTGTGTGTCAGATGATCCACACTGACCTTGTTGTGTAGGCAGACTACATGTGTATGTCACCATTTATAACCCAGACACACACACACACACACACACACACACACACACACACACACACACACACACACACACACACACACACAC